>JAFEMH010006374.1:0-126274 GCA_022495995.1 Adenophora triphylla var. japonica | reverse complement strand
TTTTATTTGTAACATATTTATCTATCCTTAATTAGTTTAATTAACAAATGATTATACTCTTTTAATTTTATAATGTCATCATTATATGTTTACAAGATATTCATATTTTTTAGTAGGTACCATTTAAGAAAAATTATTATACTGTTTCGCTCGCGGCAAGTGACAATGCTTTCGTGTCCTACTTTTTATGACCGCAACAGGTGCCTGGCCGAATTTTGCGAAGGCTGGGCGCCGCGCGCGGCGTTATATCCGAACAAAGCCAAGGCCAATGCAGCAGCTCCTGTGGTCAAGTGGGCGTTGCATACCGGGGACGCTCACGCCGCCGAGCATCACGACCACGACGGTAATGTAGAGCAGCACTTAAATGTAGTAATGCATGGATGCTTTTAAATAGGTTCATGTACGTATGCTAGTCGGGAGCCAATGCGATGCTATGAAATCCATAGTTTTAGTGTAAATGTGTTGTATGCATGCTTTTAAACCGGCTTTAAATGTTGCATTTATATATACACTTTCAAAGTAATAATCTCGCTTATTTTATTTTATAGGAAAGTGAGCAGTATGGTCCGAATATCACTATTGTGGATGTTTACGCTAGCACCCATATTCGGAATTCTACAAATACCGATCAACCTCCGCAACGGGTCGACGATCGACCAAGCACGCCTTCGTAAGTAAAACTACCATTAAATGACTTGACTTTGAATATGTAAATTTATTTATGTACCTTACATTGCGTATATGATTATAATCGTTTGTTTTATTTTTCAAGCCGCATATCAAGCCGCCGGCTTGCTGGGCGCAGAAACGCCTCCCTTGGGCGAGCTCCGTCCCCTTCGCGCTCGATGTTCGCGTGAGGTCACCTCTCAGACATCCAAGGAGAGGAGCCCGAGTGTTGTGGATGGGGACACGGCGGCAATGCCCGTCGCACGTCGACCTACACTCACTGCCGAAATGTAGCTCAGCCCACGTTTCATGATCCGAGGGTCGACACTGGAGGCTGCGCTGAGGAGGAGAAAACGCGAGCGGCAAAGCTCAAGTGATGCTTTGGCAAGCCTGTGACGTTGTACGCAGGATGAGGAGAACGATCGACGCCACGCAGAGATTCGTAGACAAAGATGCAGAGACTCAAAGACACCGGGCGCCGTTGACGGCTCATCTTGGCCAAAGACTCCCAGTGGTAATTTCCCGCCTCCCAACAGGTTCATTGCGGACATTTTTAGACATTTTTAGACATTTTTGTATTAATTTATACTTGTTTGTAAACATTCGAGACATTTGGCACTGGGCGGAGCCCCTCCCCGCCTTCCTCCCCGCTCCACCCCTCTCCCCCTCCCCCTCTCCCCTCCCTCCCCCTCTCCCCTCCCCCTCTCCCCTCCCCTCCCCTCCCGAATTGGTACCCGTGGTATTTAGTTTTTATTTGGTACCACTGATATTTTAATTTTAGTTAGCTTATAGTTTTAGCTTTATAAATTGAAATGTTATATCAGGTACAAAAATTTTTTGGTTTATTGATATTTTAAATTATTTTTTTTAAATTTATTTTTAGAATCGCCGACGGAATTTTCCTAATAAATTAATGTTTAAAATTAAAATTAATTAAATAAATTAATTTCAGCGACGGAATTTCCGCCGCTATAATCATTTAATTTTTATTTAATTTTTTAATTTCAATGATGAAATTTCCGTTTCGCTCGTAATAAAATTTAAATTAAAATTAAATAATTTCAAATGATCAGAAATTCCGCCTACTTAAATAATTTAATTTTAATTTAAATTTTATTACAAATGACGAAATTTCCGCCGCTAAAATTAATTTAATTAAATTAATTTATTACAAATGACGGAAATTTCCGTCGTCAATATTGAATGAAAATTTAATTAAATTAAATTAATATGCTAGCAAAATGGAATTTTCCGTCGCCAATAAAACCATTAATTCACCGTAAGGCGGAATTAATTTCCGTCGCTTGAGAAGAAAAAATAGCTGGGCTGGAATTGACTCCGCTGAGCACTGCGACGAGGCCGGGTAGCGTGCGGACCACCGGACGGAATTTTTCCGCTTCTGGTGATTTATTTTAGCGACGGGAAATATAATTTTAGCGGCTTAAATTTCCGTCGCTAAATGACCTTTTTCTCGTAGTGTATTTCAACAAGATTTTTCTATCGTTTTGCTATTGAAATTTTTCAAATCGATAATTAATGGTTTGGTTCTATAAATTCTCTCAAAATCGAATCGAACTAAACCATTTACACCCCCACGGTCCCACGTACATTTAACCGATTATAGTAGAACGAGGACCGAAACTACTTGATGCTATGCCATTAAAAATGGTTGCACAGAACCGACCTACTGGGACAAAGATGCTCCTACTGCTTCGCTCTTCGTTTGATCTCCCCTGCCACACATGCACGCTCAGAACTAGGCTTCTGGGGTGGCTCCTGGCGAAACCCCTCCGACGTGGGAGAGTAAGATTGCTGGTTCAAAGAAATGGTAAGATCACTGAAAACCCTAGAGAGAGAGAGAGAGCTTAGAGAGGAGTAGAGAGTGACTCTACTCACAGCGCAAATGGGCTATTTCTTTAGTTTATATTTCAAGCCCCTACGTGCTTCGTGCACATGGGGGACACTTACAATCATCTACCAAGGATCCTCAACCAACCTCAAACTTAGTGGGATTTCACCGTTCACCTTTGTCAAATCAAGCTACAAGCTTTATCCGCTCTTGTCTGTTTGAACGGATCACGTTTTCTAATAAGCCGCAGCGACATTCGTCAACAACGGCCCACGTTCATAAGGGCACGACCTACCATAACTATGCTTCGACAATGCTACTTCCCGCCTGGCGGCTTATCGCCGCCGCTTCGTTTCTCCAGTGGTATCAATCTCTGCCTTTACTTACTTTCATAAGTCAGCCGCGCGCGGGTCGACTTCACCTCGCACGCATCTTCAGTCGCCCCTGTGGCCCTCTCGGTGGCCCATATATACATACTTGGCTCCCTTCTCCGCCAACACTAGTGCCCATTAGGTACTGCCGGGCCCACTTTGGTCCACTTTGGGCCCAATCCTATTTTCCAATATCGCATCGTAAGCCCCCAACTTCTGAGACCTCGGATTATTCATGATCCAGCGAGAAATTTTAATAAGTCGCTTCAAAAATTTTTCATCTCGCCACCCCTTTCAAGTAGCGAGATAAAGGCGCGTAACTCGACACCTACGCAGACACGTGTCGCCTAGTGGTCTGGATGGAAACCGCGGCTCGGGCAGAGCCGCACTAGCCTCGATTTTCGTGCTCCTCTTTAAATAACCATATTAAAGCGGGGAGGGAATTTCAAAAATTCGAACCATCATTTATTTTTTAGGGAAACTCCGAACGCCCTTCGTCTCCACAACGCCCTTCGTCCTCCACCGCACTAAGGCCGCCCGAGCTCCTCACTTTTCACTTTTCTGCCATCACCTTTCGAATTTCTCTCTCTCTCAAGTTTCTCCGGGGTGAGCCATTTCTTGATAAACCCCTTTTTTCTTCCTCTCGATTTCACCATTTCTACCGTTTGTTTTTACTATTTCCTCTTGGTCTACTCATCGCTTACTTGGTGGTAATCCTTCGATCTGGGGTCCCTGTGTGCGTTTCGCAATTTTCTTCGCTTTCTTGAAGTTTCCGGCCGTACTCAGCCCAAGTTCATCATTTCCGTTCGTCCCTTCAAACTTTCCTGTGTACTTACTTGATTTCTCGCATTTTCCTTAATTTCCGCTTTTATTTCTATTTTTGTTCTCTCGCATTATGGCGAGAAACCAAGTGTTGTGCTAGGGCCATTAGATTTGGTCAAAGTTTGAACACGGGGATACTATGTGATTGAAATGGGGGTATGGGCTAGGATACCGCGCGAGGATCTCAATTTATGCTCATGCGACATGACGCCGAGGCCGCCATTCTTGATGCTTTAGAGATTAGGGTCCCCCTTTTGCCCAAATCGCCCCAAGCAAACCTTCCATAACACCTTTCAATTATGTTCGCACATTTGCTCTTTCTATCATTCCCGCTTTGAATCTAATTTCTCTCGATACCGACTATCCCGCAGCTTCCAATTTACGTAGTCGTCGCTTCTATAAACAAAGTTCGCTCCAGTTCCAACCGAGAAAAGCGACATGTCTTACGCCAATTCTTCCTCCAGCCTACGACGCTGGATACCTCGCCGCGGAGGCATCCTCTCAAGCTCGTGTTTCTCTCGAACTACTTCTAATGCCCAATGTCGCGAAATCCGCACTCTTCATCTCGATTCCCAAACCCAAGATTATGTCAACTTTGGCATTAATCCTAAAGTTTATCATATTGAACCTTACACAAGCGACATGAACCTTGCTATCATGCGACAACGTACCTGACGGGGGTTGTCGCGTATGTGTCTCGGCTAGAAGCCGGGCTTCTGCTTTCCTTAGATCCGTGATCCGCGCCTTTCTGCATAAAGCCCAAGCTGCAATAGTATACCTCCATCCCAATGCTTTCCGCATTCTTACTAGCTACATTATCATCTGTAGGGCCCTGAAACATGATACATCCCTCTTTTTGTTCATTTCATTGAGGGCTATACCGCTTTCACGGAAGGCGTGACCGAGAAACGCTTGTCGATTAAGCATCGAAAACCAAAGCATTCTCACCCCTTCCCCGGTAAGGTGCACAATTGGCAATCTAAGCCGTTATTCATTACTTCTCGCGTTGGGTGGACTCACCTAGGGGCGTCTTGAGAGAGATAATCCCTAAAATCGAAACCAAAAAAGCCCTGGTATCCGGAGATACCCGCCTTATGGAGCGGATCCTAAAAGTTCTTGAGGATGCGGCTGATACCGGCCTGGCTCTCTTCTCATGGCGAGAAATCATCTCCAGCCCTTCCCTATTGCGAGAATTTGGGTTCCCGGATTCGAGCTTTCCATCGGATGAATCTCGCATTACCATAATTCGCACTCCCTGCTACCCCGGGTGGGACATCCATACCAAGGATCGTTTTATGTCAGAATGTGGTCCTCGCGCCGAGAAGGACGCCGTTTGTAATGCCATGTTTGAAGTTTACAGTATAAATTCTAGCCTTAAGCTTAATTTTATTTACTTTCCCGCATATTCGCTGCTTACTCCCTGCACTTAAACACCTCTTCCTCTGTTTTTCGCAGGATTTAAATCCATGTCGCTGGCTCAACGCCGAGATGCTCTTTCTAACAAGGACGGCCGCCGTAAAAGGATAGCTGATGCCCGACAAGCCGCCCTCAGCCAATCAACCGAGAAAGCAATCCCTATTTCCATCCATGGCGATGACTCTGATGCATTGCCAAAGAGAAAGTTGCTGCTGCTGTAGAAAAGGCCGCAGGGAAAGCTATTGCCACTCATTCTCGCAAGCCGCCAAAGCCTAAGACTCCATCTCGGGGATCCGGCCTTCATTTGATGGATGAAGAAGACGCGGATCTTGAGATCATTCATGCCCCAGAAACTGAGCTCCTGACTACTAATGTCGCTGCGACCACAGAATCAACCGGAAATCTACAAAGTCCCTCATCCCGTCCACACAAACGATCTCGCACTACTTGACGCCGAACCTTCCGAACCTATCGAAGGGCCCCATCCTACCGACGCCGATTCTTCTCGAAGTTAAAGTTGCAAGTTGGTTTGATGGCGGGCTTCAAGATGCCAACCGACTCACGACACTCTTCTAGTGCTGAGCCGCGAGATTGGTGACGTTCCCGATCTCCCGAACCCGGGATCTCCGCCGCCAACCAATATTATAATATGCTCGGAGGCGGATCATCCAACGCTCTCGTGTGCCCCAACAGTTAGGGAGCACGAAAACCTCAATGAAGATTATGCCGCAAATGATGCGTGTGCTTTCATCTTGCCGGGTAAGTGATGTTTCACCGCCTTATTTTCATTTTATTTCACTTTATCTTAACTACATCTCTTATTTTCAACGTATTTCAAGCATTCTTTACGGCTTAAGGAATCGATGCAAAGAAGACTTCTATTGAGTTGGAAAACCGCGAGCAAGATCTGAAGCGGGTTCGGTCTGAGAGGGAGAAGATTAAAAAGAAATTCCAGGATCGGGAACAATACATCGTTGCTCTTCAGGGCGACAAGGCCAAGCTTGAACAAACCGAAAAAGATCTCCGCCGCGAGATGGAGGCCCAGCGGCTCAAGTTCGAAGAGCAGAACAAACTTTTGGCAGCAGACCTGGCCGCATCAGCGGAAAACAATCTAAAAAACAAAAATTTGATTGCTCAACTTCAAACGACCATAGAAGAGAACAAAGCTAAGGCCGAGGTAGACGCCATGGTTTTGTACGATAAAGCCCTCATCCACTGCATGCGTGCCGCGGCGGCAAGGTCAAGTGACATACCAGCCATTACCCATGACTTAATCGCTAAATGGGGATCTGAAACCATTTACAGCGATTTTCGTCGCTTGGGTCATGGCTTGGTACCATACGAAGAAGATGAACTTAAAGAGCTCGCAGAAGAGGATCAACTTCTAGGTAAGCCCGCCTCGACCGGCTCCCGCCACCGCTAATCCATATGCCTTATCTCTTCGGGCCGATCTTATTATCGAGAAAGCTAAGGCGCACAAGCAAGCTAAGGACGACGCTAAAGCCGCCAAGCCGCAAATGTATACTCCCTCTACTTCTGGCGAAAATCGTGATGCTCCTGCTTCTTGAACACTTTTCTCTCTTTAAACAATATTTTACTTGAATCTAAATTTGGGTCTGTATTAAACAATTTACTTTTCTGCCTCTTTAACTGCTTCTTTTGCTTTGGATGTCGCGGTTTGCGACTTGACATTAACTATTCACCTTTTTGGGAATCCGCGGGATGCGGTTTCTATGTTTATCTTGACAATCTTTAACAATCTTTTGAATGTCGCGGTTTGCGACTTTATCTCTATGCTTTATCTTGACTTGTCGCTACTTTTGCTACTTTGCTTTGATAGTTCATCAAAGGTATACTTTGCCTCTAACTTATCTATATATATATACTACTTCCCTTCAAAAGAGCGAGACTTGTCTTTAGGCAAATTTCTTACTCCTTTGTTATGATCATTGCTTTATCATATTGCCATCTATCATACGTGCATGTAAAGTCTCACGCGAATTTAAACCCTGTTTTCCAAAAAGTGTTTCTAATTTCACTGGATCTTTTCTAAATTACTCTTATCAACTTTCTTGGTCGTGCTTGTTTGTCGCCCTTTGTCTATCTGAATGTAGCTATATAGCTACTTTGGTTTAATATTTCCACTTTTTCGCTTATCCCTTCACTTTGTTTGCCATAATTTGCCTTTGCAAGTTCCAACTTCTTCATGTCGCCACCGTTATTTTGCTTCAATAGTTTATTGAAGATTCCTTTACCAAGACTTACCTGTACACATACTATTCCCTTCAAAAGAGTGAGACTTGTCTTTAGGCAGCCTTACTCCTTTGCTAGGATTGTATGTGATAACATTAAATGGCCTAATACTATGGCCGAAAATATTCCATAACTCGCCCGCCGCGCCCGCATTCATGCCGACATCATTGAGATAGGACTTTTCGCCAAAACTAAATAAACCTTCATTCTCGCCATTGTTAGAGTCTTATCAATTTTACCGCCTTCGCAGGGCAGGCTATCTAATGCAAAAACCTTTCTGCGTCCGTTAATGCTACAACTTTTCGCAATAGTTCGTGATGTTGCTTTTCTGACAAGCCGGAATTGTAATGGGCCTTCTGACGTCATTCGGGATGTAAGCTCCTCTCGGACCAAGGCCGATGTAAGTTCCTCTTCTGATTAGCGAACACTTGTAAGCCCTTCGCTTTTAGAGGCCAACACTTCTTGCCATCCTCAAGCTTTAGCGGCAGACACTTCTTGTCATCTCATCAAGCTTTCAGATGGGCAACACTTCGGTCGCTTCCTTAAGCAAGCTTTTTGCGGCAACACTTCTTGTCACCTCCTTCAAGCTTTAGCGGCAACACTGCTTGTCGCCATCTTCAAGCTTTAGCGGCAACCCTTCTTGTCGCTTCATCTATCGCTTTCAGCGGCAACACTTCTTGTCACCTCCTTTTTCAAGCTTCTAGCGGCAACACTTTCTTGTCGCCATCTTCAAGCTTTGGCGGCAACCCTTCTTGTCAGCATACTCTCTTCAAGCTTTAGCGCAACACTTCTTGTCACCTCCTTCAAGCTTTTGCGGCAACACTTTTCCTTTGTCAGCCATTCTTCAAGCTTTAGCGGCAACACTTCTTGTCACCCTTCCTTCAAGCTTTGGCGGTACGCAACACTTCGTCACCTCCTTCAGCTTTCTTTAGCGCAACACTTCTTGCCGCCAATCCATGAAACAGATAAGAATAACGTTGTTAGGAATTTCCAATTTCAGCAAGTATGTTAAATCACGCTTTCAACACATTTTGATAGAACGTCTCCCTGGCCACCATTTCTATCATATAGGTACAAATTTACATGCCGCCGCATTAGCAAATTTTACATAACTTTTTCTCCCCACGCAAAAACCAAACAAAGCTAGATAAATACAAGAAAAGCAGTTATGCAACTTTGTTATCTAGGGAAACAAACAAAAGAAATGGAACCGAGAAAACGCGCGCGTTTTCATATTACTGAGAACTGTTTGAGGTGGTCAACACTCCATGCGTTTCCTTCACTTCTTCCCCATCTTGGCTTCTCAAATGGATACGTGTCGCCCTTCTCGCACGACATTCGAGATCCGGGAACGGTCCTTTCCCATTTCTCGTTCAAACCTTGTATATCCCGGCTTGGCTCGTTGCCTTTCCACACTCCTCAAAACCCAAATCTCCGGAGCATTAAAAGCACCTCTCTGTTAACTCTTGCCTATCACATTGGCCGGGCTTTCATCTTTTCTCGCTTATAGTTGATCATTTCTCTCATGTTCTTTTCGCATACATCCTTCTTTCGTTTTAATCAAACCAGATGTGACATTACATCGCGCCCTATTTCTCGCTTCTTCATCATAGTTGGCCACCCTATAAGTCGGCAAGGCCATCTCTGCAGCGCTATAGCCTCCGATCCATAAGTAAGGGCAAAAGCGGTTTCTCCCGTTGAGCCTCGTCATTGTTCTCACGTACCACAAAGCTATTGGTAACTCATCCACTGTGCTCCCCTCTTCCTTCCAAGTTTTTGCGCAAGGCGACAAGGATTTGCTTGTTTGCCGCCTCGGCTGCCCATTACACTGCGCCTATAAACCGCCGACATCCAAACCGCTTAACATTCACCCTTTCGCATTCCGCAGAAAATTTCTTCCCGAATTGTGTGCCATGATCTTAAATGATTGCTCTAGGAACCCCATATCTACACCAAATATTCTCCTGCACAAACTTGATCACCTGGTCCTCACTAATTGTCGCAAAAGCTTTCGCCTCAGTCCACTTCGTAAAGTTATCTACGGCGACAACCACGTGCTGACAGCCACTTTTGGCTTTAGGAAAAGGGCCTATCAAGTCAATCCCCCACATGTCGAAAGGCCAAGTCGGCACTATGGGAGTCTGTTCAGTTGCGGGCTGGCGGGGAATGTTGCCAAATTTCTGTCATTTCTCGCATTTCCTAACATATGTCTCGACATCCTTTCTCAAGCTCGACCAATAATATCCATGAAACAGAACTTTATCTGCAAGAGTTCTCGCCCCAGGATGGCCACCACACACACCCTCATGAATTTCAAACAATACCTTCTGCACCAAGTTCGGCTCAACACATCTCAATAAAGGTTTCAGAAAGATTTCCTAAGGTATAGACGCCATCTGCACCGTAAACCGCGGGAAGTCACCTTTACCAATCTCGCTTTCTCTCGATCTTGCGGCAACTCCTCCTTTTCTAAAAATCTTTCATCTCCACCACCCAATTCTTCTCGACTCGACAATCTCTAAAACAGCGGCTCGTCAATCAGTCGGCATATCCACAAATTCAATCAAAGGCTCACTAGCCGAAGCTTTTGGCCGCTCTGATCCCGCTCGACCGCTTAACTCATCGCCCGCGATTCTCGGGCCTCGGTCAATCCGTACTAACTCCCAAAACTCGAACCCTTTCAACACATTTCTCGCCAAATTACAATATTTCATCAAAACAGAAGTTCAAAACTCCATACTCGCTCTTTATTTGGTTATCAATCACCGGGAGTCGAATGGATCACGACCTTAGTTAGCCTAATGTCTCTTGCTAACTCAATCCCAAAGAATCAACGCCTCATACTGCACTCGATTATTGGAGACATTAAATTTGAACCGTAACGCCTTCTCATACTTAATCTCCTCATCTGGCGAGATGACAGTGATTCCCGCTCCACCTTTATCTTTGGACGACGAACCGTCAATATGCAAAATCCAACAATCATTCGGCCTTTCCCTCTCTTCAATAACACTGGGTGCAACTTTCTTTGCCGCTCTCTTCTTAACTGCATCTTCCATCAACTCTACTGATCTCGTAAAGGATGTTTCCACAATAAAATCACCCAATGCTCAAAGGCTTGATAGCCCCTGACTCATATCTCAAATCAAATCTGGCCAACCAATCGACCATTTCAAAGAATCCTTCCCGCGCATCTGGCTGTTGTAAAATTTTTCTCAACGAGGCATCACTCAATACGACAACGGTGTGCGCGACAAAGTAAGCTCTCAATTTTCGCGCGGCAACCACCAAAGCGTATGCCGCCTTTTCTAATTAAAGTATCTTGTTTCAATCTCGCTCAATGCCTTCGACACATAATATATCGGCCTCTGAGTTCCCCCTTCCTCTCTCACCAACACTGCGGCTACAGCATAGTCTGAAGGCGCCAAATAAATAAACAACTCCTCTCCTTCAACGGGACTGCACAACAATGGTGGCTTTCCCAAATACATTTTCATCTGCTCGAAAGCGGCATCACATTCGGCATCCCAAACAAAACTCTTCACTCCCTTTAAAACTTTGAAAAACGGCAAACATTTTTCCGCCAACCTCGAAATGAACCTTCCCAAAGCTATGATCCTCCCATTCAACCTTTGAATCTCGCGAATCGTCTTGGGAGGCGACATATCTAATAACGCCTGGATCTTCTCCGGGTTAGCCTCGATCCCGCGCCGATTCACCAAGAAACCCAAAAACTTTCCCGTCGTCACACCAAACGTACACTTACTGCGTTTCAACTTCATTGAATTCCTCCTCAAATTTTCAAACGTTTCCGCGAGATCCAAAACATGGTCATTCTCTCTGGTCTTTATTACCATATCATCAATATATGCTTCCAAATTTCGCCCAATCTGCGACTTGAAAACTTCATTCACCATTCGCTGATATGTCATCCCAGCATTCTTCAGCCCAAACGGCATCATCTTATAACAAAAATTTCCTTTCGGCGTCCGGAAAGCCGTTTTCGCCTTGTCCTCCTTGGCCATTTTGATTTGATGGTAGCCAGAATACGCATCAATGAAACTAAAAACTCGGTGGCCAGCAATCGAATCAACCAACTTATCAATTTTAGGGAGCGGGTAGCAATCCTTAGGGCAGGCGGTATTCAGATCTGTGAAGTCAATGCACATCCTCCATTTCTTGTTTGATTTCAAAACCATGACTGGGCACGCTAACCACACGGGATACTGAATTTTTTCTATGATTCCCACCTTCAAAAGCTTGTCAACTTCCTCCAACACTGCCTTTTCTTTCTCCGGCGACAAGTGCCTAACCTTTTGCTTGAATGGCTCAATGTTTGGGTCGGCATTCAGGCAATGCATGGCGACATTCTCGTCAATGCCCCTCATATCCTCTGGTCGCCATGCGAACACATCCAAATTCTCCTTCAAAAACTCAACCAAACGTTCCCGCCGCCTCTAATAACCGCTTTCCAATCTTAACCTTTTGTTCCGGAAATAACAGTTGATTTCCACCTCTTCCAATTCTCATCTCGCCCGAATATCGTTCATCCCGCGTCCGCAAGGTTTCGACTTCGATCCTTTTTCCGCTTCTGACGGATTCTTGGCGTAGAACCACTTACGAGGATCAACAAACTCAAGCTTCGTAGCCGCCCATCGGGATGCTCTACTTCAATCATTTCACAATCCTCCTCAGATTCACTATCAACAATTTCTTCAAACACAATCTCCTCTATTCTTGGTTCACCCATCTGGACGAACTGAACAACTCTTGCATAACTC
The DNA here is from genome assembly GCA_022495995.1 of Adenophora triphylla var. japonica. Taxonomy (NCBI): domain Eukaryota; kingdom Viridiplantae; phylum Streptophyta; class Magnoliopsida; order Asterales; family Campanulaceae; genus Adenophora; species Adenophora triphylla. Next base: position 114,116 of record JAFEMH010006374.1, on the reverse strand, counting down.
CAACTCGAAGCCGCATTCAAGACCTCTACTCCCAAATTAATCTCGCCACCGACCTCATGCTCTCGTAACTCGCCCGCTCGTGCTCTCGTAAGCCGACCACTTCCCTTTCTCGCGCTTTTTCCGACTCCGACCAAACCTCGCCTCGTATACTTCACTAGTAACCGCAATAATCCCGATCTCCACATTATTCGGGATCCCGCTTGCCTCGCGAGAATCATTTGCCGTGCCATTCTTCATACTCTCGCCTCCACCCATTCGACGTCCTCATCCACAATCTCAAACACATTAATCCTCAATTGGCGAGAATCAGACTTTGTTGTCAGCGAGCTGGTAGATGCCTCGCCTTCATCATTTCCTTCTTTCTTTATCGCCACCGTAATAGCCTCACTTTTCAAGCAACCCACACCCCGGAAGTTTCTGATACTTCACCCTCGTGCGGGATGGACAAAGACCATTTCAAAGCTTAACATGAAAGGAATCCCGACACCGCATTATAAGGGGAAACTAAGTCAATCACCACGAATTCTATATTCTCGCTTCGCCATTTCACCTCGCCAATTTCTACCTCCAACATGATTGTCCCTTTCACCTTAACCGAATGATCGCGAACCCTTCTAGAAATCCTTTATAAGGCACCAAATTCGCATCGTTGTAATTCATCCTCTTAAAAGCACCATAATACAAGACATTTCGATCGGCTCCCGAATCCACCATCACCCTTTCAACAACGCTATTTCCTGACAAATAGTTATAATCACCGGCCGGCTCTACGATTCTTTGCTGCACTAACTCACTCCTAGAAAAGCCGATCACCCCGTCTCGCCGGGCGACAAACTTAGGGATATCGAAACTGTGCGACAACATCATAATTTGGTTATCCAACTGGGCCACGCTGGGTAATGTGTCTTGAATAACATTAACAACATTCCGCTCTCGAGATCTCTCCTGCCTGTCCCCTTCATCTCGCCGCACGTCTCGCTCTAAATACTGCTTGAACTTGCCCTTATTGATCTCCCCCTGAATTACCCTTCTCAAATTGTAACAATCCTCTGTCACATGACCCTTGTCCTTGTGATACTCACAGTAACTGCTTTGATCTCTGGCCATATAAGTTCCCTCTTCAATGGCAAAAGGTGCGGGCAAATCCTCCTTCCTTAAAATCTCTGTTATGGTGGTATTTAACCTGTCGTACTTGAAAACTCTCCTCTGATTTTGAACACCACCACGATTGGTTCCACTACCCCCAGCTCTATTCCCGCTGCGGCCTCCTTGTCCACCCTTACTTTCATCTTTCACTACATCAATTCTCTCCTTGACCCTCTTCTTCTGCAACCTCCGCTGCGCCGGGCGACTTCAACTATCGCTTCTTTCCGCCGCTACAAAATGCTCTTACCCTCTCATACAACTCGCCGCTTGTCCTCGAAAAACTCATGCAAAATTTCGCTTGAAATGCCCAGTGCAAAGAAACCCGAATTATATAGCATAATAATCTCGCCCGGCTAACACGCAATCCGATTTGCGACACCCATAAATCTCGTCGCAAAGCCGATATATCCTCCCCTTCATTATGTTTCAAGCTGCACAATTCGGTTTTTTGCGCGGGCTGGGCTCCTGGCCCACTGAATCTCGCTAGAAACTTAGCCTTAAGATCCTGATATTCGAGTACCGATTCCGCCGGCTGGGCCAAAAACCACTCCAATGCGTGATCAGCAAGAGTGCTCGCAAACGCCTTGCAGATCACGGCTTCATTCTCAGTTAATAGCGACAACGTAACCTCAAACCCGCCGATGTGAGTGTTCGCCATTGAATTCCCAGAATAACTTGGCAGGTTTGGCATGCGAAATGACGGGTCAGGAGCTGCAATCTGAATACTTTTCACGAACGGAGCCAAATAAGAACCCTTTATTTCAGCGGGCTTGGTTCCCACCTCTAATTCTTTGATCTTCCGGGCCATCTCGGCCATATCAGCTTTCCAATTATCTTCCTCATCTTTCTTGGCCTTCTCCAACTCCGTGGCTTTAGCTATTTCAGCAGCTTTCAAGGCCTCAGCTACCTTAAGCGCTTCTGCAACCTTCTTAGCTTCTGTGGCTTTCTTTGCCTTTTCTCTTTCCTTTTCCCTGTCCCTCCTTTCACGCCGCCGGCGATCTTTATCACGCGGAGATACCTCCTCTTGGCGAGCTCTATCGCATCGCTTGACCTTTGTGACCTTTCTTCTCTCGTAGGTCCCGTCATCGTAGTATTTCGAGCGACTAGGCACATAATCCCCGTCCGCCGTCGATCCTTCGTCACTTTCATATTCATAATAGTAGGATTCATCACGCGAGTTCCCCGATTTGTGATAGATCCTCAACCTCCTCCCTTCCTCACGCCCGGATGCTTTCGCCCGCAGCCTCCTCTCGATCTCACCTGGGTTACATCTCGCCTTCTGTTATCTCTGACTGTGTCCTTGGGCGGCGACATATCCTTAGCCCGCCTATCATCTCTCTGAGCCACGCTCTGACTAACATCTCGATCTTCTCTTTGAGCTCTTCCCGCCGTTCCAGCCGACATCTCGGGCGGGATCTCAAAGGTGCTCGACCCATGTTCCTTAACCGTTGATTATTTGCAAGAACCTTTCATCATCATTTCATTCTCCTTCCTCAATCAAGCCCGGCCATCGCTTTCGTCATCGTACTTCGATGGGATGGGATTCTGCTCACCAGCTTTCCCTTTATTCCTTTCAATCCGCTCTCTTTCTTACCGCCTCCGGGCACTCCTGATTGCCGAATCGGTCTCGAAAGTATGTACCTCACCTTTCCCGCATAGCCCCCGATCCGATCCTCGCGGCATCCTTCCGGTCGGGGTCTCCGCCACGGATTTTGGGTATCCTTCGCCTGAGTAGTCTTTTCTTGCACCATTTCGATCACTTTCTGGGCTCACAATCCAACTTTTAACCAACCAAACACCAACAAACACCTGCACCAGGTCTAGAAAACAGACTTCTGGGCTAAGAAACACGAAGCTTACGAACAGAAAACCCTAATACCCCCAACACCTTCAAACAAAGCCCAGAAATCCAACCAAGCCTTTAACCAATCAACCAAATAAAGAAATATTCAGTCCCGGCAACGGAACCAACTGATGCTGCCATTAAAAATGGCCGCACAGAACCGAATCTAGCCGACAGATGCTCCGCCGTTCCTCTTCTGCTGATCTCCTACACACGCACGCCCGTAAACTAGGGCCGGGGCGGCTCCGGCGAAACCCTCCTGGCGTGAGAGTAAGATTAGTGGTTCAAAGAAATGGTAAGATCACCGAAAACCCTGAGAGAGAGAGAGCTAGAGATGAGAGAGAGCGACTTACCATGCAAATGGGCTATTTCTTTAGTTTATACTTTCAAGCCCCCTACGCGCTTCGCACACGGGGACACTTGTCAATGAGCCGCCAAGTTGGGACGGCCCCACGGACGCCCCGTCCCGCCATACAAATGGGACGGATGGGACGGAGTATTTTCGCCCCTGCCCTGCTGCCCCGCCCCGTATCGCCCCGTTTCCTGTCGCGGACAACTTATTTTTATCCTGCCCCGCCCCGTTTTCCCGTATTGACCCCGCATAAGTATTAGGTCTCACTTGCGAAGATCTCAGAATTGGGTCTTGCTCGTAACATCTTCCTTCTTTTTAACAAAAATTATTTGCACCAAGTGGCATTGCACTAACTTGATTCGAGTCCTCGGTTGCGGTGGAGAACATATGCCTAGATCCTACAATGGTTTCTACTCAATCTTGCGCATGTCCGTATTCTACCCCACTCTTACGTAGAATACTACGAATGAGTGATTCATCCAGCTTTGTAGCTTGTCAAAGGACATCGTCAATCTTGAAAATTCTAACCTCTACCAATCCCCGATAACAAAAATTACAAATTATAAAAACAAGAAAAAGATGTCAATGGTAAAATTTAACAAAGACATATCATATACTAGGAGGTCATTCCCTCGTAAAAAGTAATTTTGTGTGATTCACAACAATACCCGAATCAAACCAAACATCCATTGTATCAGCTTCCTTCTCATAGTCCGATGCTTTATCGCGATATTTAACCGGGAAGTAATTCCTCTACCTTCATATACCACCATGCATCGCTACCCTTTGGGAAATTATCATTGCCATATCGCAACTCACAAAGAGAGTTCCCGTGCGTAGAATAAACTTGTTCTTTTTCTTCTAGGGAGAAAGATAAACTTAATTGATGACGAAGTATTTTCGTCCCCGTTTGGGGTCCCGCGGATCCCGTGGCCCCGCAAATGGGACGGGATGGGACGGAGTATTTTCGTCCCGTCCCATTTTGTCCCGTCCCGTTTCGTCCCGTTCCCGTCGTGGGACAATGTAATTTCGTCCCGTCCCGTCCCGTATTCCCGTATTGACGGCTCTACTTGTCAATCATCTACCAAAGGTCCTCAACCAACCTCAAACTTAGTGGGATTTCACTGTTAACCTTGTCAAATCAAGCTACAGATATCTGTCTTGTCGCGGAACGGGATCACGTTTCTAATAAGCCGCAGGCGACATTCGTCAACAGCGGCCCACGTTCATAGTACGACCTACCATAACTATGTCGGCAATGCTACTTCCCTCCCTGGGCTTATTGCTGCTCGTTCGTTTCTCCAGGGTATCAATCTCGTCTTACTTACTTTCATAAGTCGCCGCGCGGGATCGACTTACCTCGCACGCATCTTCTCGCCCCGGGGCCCCTCTGGTGGCCCATATATACATACTTGGCCCCTCTCCGCCAACACTAGGCCCATTAAAGGATGCTGGGCCCACTTGTCCACTTGGGCCCAATCTTATTTTCCAATATCGCATCTCTACTATTTTCAGAATTAGTCTTGCGGAAAAAAAAGGGCGACTTTAACAAGATTTTTCATGCTTGTTTCACTTTGAATTTTTTTCAAATCCGATAACTAATGGTTTGTTATCAAACAAACTAGACCATTGACACCCATACATCCCATGATTTAACTAATAATAGCAACGAGGACTGAAACTACTAGAATTAGTCTAGCTAAAAAAAAAGATAGCTAAAAAAAGAAGAGGTTTAAACTAGCTTCTCCTAACATTATAAAAAGTCTTGTTTTTAAAATCGAAACAAAGGCACGTACAATTTTTTTTTAATAAAAAACAAGACTTTTTATAATATTTGGGGAAACTAGTTTCCCCCAAAATTTTCTGAAAAAAAAAAGAGCTATTTCAACAAGATTTTTCATCGGAGGGCAAAAATCGAAAAAGAAAAATCTTTACGAAGATATTTCATCAGTCAGGAAGTCAGACGGCACTGAGTGACCAGATGTGGTTCCAGTGGTCGATGATATCTGATGCAACTTCAACCTAAAATATATCCCATTTCCCAATTCTCCTCCTCCTCCTTTATGCACCCAACAAAATCTTTAACAGCCGCCATGAACATGAACATCTACCCTTGATGGGCAATTTTTGTTCTTGCTTTCTTGGGTCCAATCATCAAAATGGGAACGGGTTATGGACTCAATTTGAAATGGGTTTTCTCGATTCAGTCCCCTCTCTCCCCTAATCCATCTTCCTGGCCTTCTCCTTCACATTCTTGTAAGTATTTCAAGTCTTTCTCTGCTAGTCAAACATAATGTCTCAATTGCAGTTTTCACTTCTCTCATTGGTGTAAATTGGGACCCAAATACCTTCAATTTGAAAATTGAGCTTCCCTTTTCTCATTATAATCTGATGATACTCCATTTCCCTTTAAGCCAACCCATTTGGCTAGAACATGTTACTACTATTATGGACAAAGTCAGGATTTTGTTGGAATGAGGCAAATAGTTTAACCAGCTAAAAAATTATGGGTAGTAGTATTCTAATTTGGCTTTAAATGTGGGTCAAATTTATTATTCTGCAATTCGGTCCTCAAGCGTCCCAATCATTTGGGGTAGGGTACATATCATATTGCTTCCATTCAATTTAGTTTATAGATGCATGAGTGAGTTGAATATTTTCAACTCTATTTGGTATTGCTCCGAGTTTTAAATTATCATTTTTTATTCATCACGCCTTGCCCTGACATTGGAGACGAATCAAACTGTTTTGTCATTTAGGAATATATCTAAAAAGCACTGTCCTATGTTTTGATTAGAGTTTAAAGCATTTTTTTCCTTGAAATCATAAGGTGAAGACAACGAAAGGAAAATGGTTATATGTCTAGGCCTCAAGGGATGTTGCTAAAAGAGGCCTTTCTAATTTGAATAATAAATAGTGGTCAATCAATAGTTTAAATGAGTGGCCTAGTGTATGAAGCTCCCGCGATTGCATGATCTGGGAGCTTGCAAAGATGGTGACTACTTATGCAGTACAAACCATCACTTCCAACTTGTCGGTTACTTTTGCGTTTAGAAGCTAATTAATCTTTGTGTGAAATTTTAGCTTCACTTTCATAATCTCTTGTATGCTAGACCATTTTTAGTTCAATACTGTAGTTAAAATATTTACTTGTGCTTTTTTACTTGTGTAGTTAGAGGCAAGGATGCTTCTTTTGAAATGGCGCGAATATTTTTTCGTTCTTTTATCTCTGTGAAGATTGATCATCCTTTACGAGCACATACATGTTCACCTACTTCTCTTGCCTGGGAGAATGATTACTTAGAGTCCAACAAAATTAAGGTTTGCTTATTTTTCTTTACTTCCTCTAGTGAATCATTAAATTTCCGCTTATTACTATGTACTTGCAATTTTACCTGCCATGAATTGTTATGCTTACTTTATAGCTGTGATCATTGATCAGACAACTGTGGGGAAGAGTTCCAGTAGCGTCTTATATACAATGATCGATGATCATCTTCACATGACCGATGGAGATGGTAAATTAACATTCCTGACAAGCATACAACAAAGGAGCACGTCACAGTTTAGTTTATTGCTGGAAAATCTTGATAAGTTGGAGGACACATTTTCTGATTCAGATTCGGCACAACTGGAAAAGGAGATACTGGTGCAATTAGAAAGGCTTGGAGCTCTGAATTTATTTCATACCTTTCTATCCAGGAACCTTAAATTTCCAACTTTTCCCGACTTTTATGGCGAGCCAGATGTACTTACTGAAGAACCTTGTTTCAGTGCGCCCACGGAGGATCATATAACTGAGGTCGTTGTTCGTACTAAAAAGAAGGAAGAAAGAAAAGCACGCAGGAAAAGAGCATTAGATAAGGCCACTGAAATGTTTACAGTCAAATATTCTGGTTCCTCAAGATTATCGTCAAGCTCTAAAGGTCAACGACGTAAAATTGCTAGGAATGAGGCAGAGCTGTCAAGTGGGGTCAAGGTGTTCTCAAACTCTTGACAAGTAGATAATACTCCCTCCATCCCATAATAATATCGCACTTTCTTTTTTGGTTTGTCCCAAAATAAATGTCGCATTTCTAAATCAAGAATAGTTTTAGTGCAATTTTATCATTGTACATGCGATGTACAAACAAGTAAAGTACATTCCTTGAATATTCTGACATGTCAAGTGCGACACTTATTATGGGACTGAGGGAGTATTGTTGTTCTTGATTTATCAACACTACTTGGTGTTATAATAATATAATAATGCAGATGATTGTGGGCCTGGAAAACCTCAAAATGAAGTTGGAAAAAGTGAATGGAGGTGAAATTAGCTTGGGATGCTGGGCAGCAGCTGCTGGAGTCGACAGGAAAGTACTGCAAGAAAATTTGCATTATGGCTGGTCTTGTAGGGATGAGCTTTTGAGAAGCACGCGATCCTTGGTTATTTACATTGGAAGAAGCTATAATGGACAAGGAGTGCCCTTTGATGATTTAATTCAGGTTTGTTTTGAATGCGGATAGAACTGCTGCGTCTTTATCTTTGATAACTTTATATTAATAAAAGGATTCTTCTATGAAACTTGACATAAGTTCATCGGGAAATGTTCAAGTTGAACTAATCATGAAGTCTCTATGTTACATGCAACCATGTATGATACTTGGTCCTTATCTTTACACCCCTCCGCCCAAAAAGATTGTCCCACTTGACAAGTCAAATTTATGGTTGGTGCTTTACTTTTGTGTATCTTCTTGAAGTTTCCCTGCTATTATTGCTTTTAATTAGAAATGGGATTATGCTCTCTGGGCAAACCAAAACGTGTATATATATATATATATATATATATATATATATATATATATACACACACACACACACAAACGATCTGGTGCGGACGAGTGCGTACGCACTGAGTAAAAAAAATACTGTTGTTACGCACTGAGTAAAAAAAATACTGTTGTTTTCCTCTCTCGCTTAAACCCGCATATTTTCCCCCCATCCTCTCTCAAACACAGCATTTATTTCTTTTGCAAAGCAACCCCCCCTCGCCCTGAGATCTCTTCCTTCTTTCTTCATCTTCTGGATTTCGAAATTGTTCTCCTCACTCTCATGTGTAGTTATGAAATTGGGGTTCCACCGTCTCATATCTATTTGCCGGCGATACGAAATTGGTGTTAACAAAAGAAGGGAAGAAATTATGCAAACAAGCAATCGAGGCTGCGAATCTTGTCCTTCACGAAGTTCTTCAACCTCCCTCTCTCTCCATCTTCCTGTTCTTCAGTAATTTCTGTGTTGTTCTGATCTTTCAATCAATTTATGGTTCTTTCAAATTTGGGAATTCTTCATTAAGAGTTCTGAAATAAGAGGAAGCCATAAAGAGACTGCAAAGGGGTGTGTAAATGAGAAGGAGAGAAATAGGCTGATACTTTAAGCAATATGTGAAGAAAGAAGAGGAAGGGAGGGAATGAAGATTAATGGGGGATTTTTTTGAGAGAGAATTTTTTATCTTTTGAGGGGATTTTTGGCCAGAGGAAGAAGGAAGTAATTGTATGGTAGGATAGGATAGGAGAGAGAGAAATAGCCGCTTTTTTTTGCTCAGTGCGTACGCACTCGTCCGCACTAGATCGGTTCTCTCTCTCTCTCTCTATATATATATATCTATATATATATATATATATATATATACATATATATATACATATATATATACATATATATATATATACATATACATATATATATACATATATATATATATATACATATATATACATATGCGGATTAGCCTTTGGCTCAATGGCCCCCTCCCCTACGTTGTATTTGAAATGTTGTAATTTGGAAAAAAAATGTATATGTATAGTCTTATTAAATAACAAGACTTTAACTCACCACAGTAGTTTTATTGTAGTTCTTAGTAATGTTTACATAAAAATTCATAGATTTATGCTAAATAATGGTTTGATATATACCTATGTTGCCTCTTAAATTTGAAAAGAAACTCTTTGAGCTGAGCGGAGGGAGTAATTTGTATCTGTTTATGGATATTATAGCAAATCATTTACCATTGGAAGAAATATCTTACCCCATCTGTCCCTAAATGAATGTCTAAATTCAAGAATTTTTTTGTCCCAAAATGAATGTCTATTTTGTAAAAAAAATTTGTCCCTAAATACTTCTTTACCTAATTTTTTCACTATTCATTTTATTATCGTAAAACTAAATGCTTAGAAACTGGCTAACAAGAATATTTATGCATCTTTGTCATTAAAATGTATAAAAAATCACACATTTTTAGAGTGTCCCTGAAAATGAAATTTGGAAATTCATCTAGGGACGGAGGGAGTATAAAACATGCACCTATTGCTCAAAGATATAAATCTTTGTTACATATTCTGCAGGCTGGACAGATTGGTGTTTTGCAAGGTGCTGAAAGATTTGATCATAGTTTGGGATATAAATTTTCGACCTATGTGCATCACTGGATACGGAAATCAATGTCCATATGTTTGGCTCAGAATGCCAGAGGGATCCTGGTTCCTGTATGCTCTCTCTTTCTCTACACTTGTAGAGATTTTCTTTTGCATTAAAGCTTTAACTTAGTCGAAGCACTGGCTTACTTGTCTTTTCACTTGTATTTCCCTCTAGATGGCATTAAGCAAGGCAATGAGTCAAATAAATATAGCTCGAAAGGACCTAAGAAGCAGACTTGGGAAAAATCCTGATGATAATGAAATTGCTAAGTTCACAGGTCTGTCATTAGCTAAAGTTGCATCAGCGAGCCAATGCCTGAGAGTCGTGGGTTCAATTGATCAGAATATATATGATATCAGTACCACAAAGTTTCTGGTATGACTTGTATCTCTCTATCTTTTATCCACTTTATAAACTTTTAGGAGTTGGTTAATCCAGACGGAGGCTAACTCCTCAAGCCAGATTATTAACCGCCCAACAACTAGAAATTGGCTTCCCCCATTACCCATTAATATGCATAAGCGCAAGCTGCTGGTAGCTCGCGTCCAAACCCTTTTTAGTCACTTGAACTTTCCCACATAGTCAATGTGGGTTGGTGGTTCCCCACGATTGCGTTACAAAAACACTTTGTAAATTCCACTGCGACCCCTGAGGTTTGGCCTAGTTCCGGTACCCCCCTGAAGTATTATATTTTCCCAGTGCCCACCCTTTTCTAATGTAATATTTGGAACGTGGGAACTGTGAACAAAAGGGTTGGACACAAAGATAAGTCCAAACCACTAGGGTGGGCACCAAGATTCGGCAAAACTTTGGAATGTGGCTAAGCCATAATATTTTGCAAAGGGGGTGCATATTCATTTTTTACTACCTCCTTACCACTTGAAGAGGTGTGTTTTCATTTTTGGGTCGCCCCACTTGAAGAGTAACTTTCTTTTGAGCCTCATTCTTTCAACCAATTGATTATACTAACCTTTCTTTCCCACATAGTTTGAATCCAAATATACCTTCGCTGTTTTGAATATGATCGGAAATTTAGAGAATTAATCAATTGTGAATTATTTTTCTTGAATGTGCGTGCTTCATTGAAATTTGACCAATAGTTTATATTAATTTATTTATCCTAATGAAAATCTAAAAAATGTTATTGGTAGTATTTTTAGTGGTCTATCATCAATAACAAGTTTCAGAATTTCATCCTGATAATTTATTTATTTTTTCAAAATCTTTGGTCAAAGTTCAATCGAAATGAACACTAAAAAATTGGGACTACCTTTATGATACGGAATATCATTGTGCAAATTTTATCAAAACAAGGGGAAGGTGTCAAACCTGAAATAAAAGAAAGTATTTTTAGCATCTTTTCCTCAAAACCTAAACTGCTAAAATGACATTTTCATAAATTGAAGGAATCACATAGCTTTAGGCTCATGTAGGTGGTGGAGTTAACCCAGAAACACTAGCCAAGACCCTTTTCTTTTTTCCTTTCTTCTTTTTGGTCCTGCAGATGGTTTTGTAATTTCAGATTTCCTTTGTCATTCATATATAGGAACTTATTCCCGATACAACAATGGAGACTCCTGCAGAGGCGGTCTTTCGTAAGCACATGATAAACGATGTACACCATCTTTTAAACAGCCTGGATCCAAGAGAGAGGGAAGTGTTGGTTTCAAAATACGGCCTCGGAGGCCACCGGGGCCAGTCACTGGCGGAGATTGGGAGGCGGATCAATGTTAGTAGAGAGTGGACAAGGAAGATAGAAAGAAAAGCTCTTACAAAACTTAGAAATGACAATACCCTCCAAGATCTTAGACATTACTTGTATTTATAAGTCAATAAAGCATTATATTACTAGCTAGATTGAGCATTCATTTTGTAAATTTGCCTCAACAAAAGAATCCAGCCACAGGAGTTGGTTTTTGTATCATATGATCTCAAACTCTCTTTTGATACGAGTTTTGCTATCGTGAATATGCGGGAGCTATCCTGCTGCGCTCCCGCGGCAGTTTGGATGTAGACACGTGTTCCTTAATTTAGGTGGGACGGCTAAGATTAATTTGGGAAAAGAAGACCCACACAAAATCAAATTATTAGATTAAAAGGAGGTAGTATATGGAAGAATCGTAACCGTCGATAGAGTGTTGGAGGAAGCTCCCGCGAAAACGGTTCTTGTTCCCACAAAAGGGTTAAGCTAATGAATCGCATCCAACAATTAATATCAAGCCTCATTTGAATTTAATGTGGGAAATGCATTGACAAATGAGTAACTCTTGTGAAAAACTAGTTTTTTTTTAAAATGTAATAAAAAATTAGTTTTCAGAACAGTTCATCACTCTTATTAGTTAAACTTAGTGTTTTAAAACTAATTTTTTCTTATGTTACGAAAAAACTAATTTTTTGCAAGATTTTGACTCGACAAATCTGACTTACTATAAATATTATTTTATGTCAATAAAATATAACTGATATTATTATAAGATGTTGTATAATTATAAAATAAACTACATCTAAAGAAAATCCAATTTGCTTTTGTTTAAAAGCAAATTTTATTTTATTTTTAACATTTATATAAAGAATCGAATGCAGAATACCCGATTCATCTTAGAGCAATTGATAAGAATACCGCGTTGAAAACATCTTGTACTAAAAGTTTCCTCTATTGCATTGGCACTCTCGAGTAGTATATAATCGGTTGTACATCTTTCTCAACTTGTATAATCGTTCCGAGTATATAACACAACGACAACGTAATTATGTTGGTGCAATATCCTAAGCTATAGTTATGTTTAACTTGAACCGTTATGTATCATTTTTATCATTTATTATAGAGCGTGTTTATTCTGTTCATTATATGTTTGCATGTTTATTATATTGAACTGCGTTCCTAGTTGTTGTGAACAACTAGTATAAGTTGGTAATGGATAATCATAGAGATAATTATATGCATGGAGATGCACATTGCACTTATGGATATGAATGTAAAACACAAAAATGAGCCGTGATATTCACAGCTCACTATCCTGTTAATATCCCCTAGATTACTCTTGATTGAGATAAATTAGGAATGTATATTTGTGATTATTGGTAGGTTATTTGCTGTAATCCTTACCTATAATAGTTGAGTAGGACTCTTCTCTGTAATGTAATTTGTAAAGTATATATACTTAACCTAATACAAAGGAATAATCACGGTGGGTTTTCTTTCAACCCTCTGCGCAAACTCTCTCTCTCTCCTATCTCTTACCTGTGTCTTATTGGTATCAGAGCTCCTGCAGAGCCATGACTGAACCTTCTGTTACCAGCACTAATTCGACTCCATTGGGGTCAAATACTGATGATCAACCTCCTCCTCTTCCTCTCACATTGAACATTCAATCCTATCTTGGTCATTGTCACCTAACAAATGACAATTACATGAATTGGCGATCTCTCTTCTATACCGTCCTCACCACTTATCAGCTTACCACAACTCTCACAAACACTGTTGAACCACAGGCCAAACTGCCAGATGGAAAAACAAACCCATGGTACACCTATTTCCGTCAGGCATCCAATTTGGTTCTCGGGTGGATCAAGCCCACTGTGTCGGCTAAGATTCAAGCGCGTGTCAATCCATGCCAAAATGCTTCAGCTGCCTGGACATTACTCGAGAAAAGATTTGGGGGTAAGTCTCGTGTTCACGTGCAAAAACTCAAGACAGAATTGAATGCTCTTTCTAAGAAGCCAGAGACATCAATCGACGATTATTTTCAACAGGCCATTTCTCTTTCTGACTCTTTGGCCAAAGCTGGTGAAATTATTACAGATGAAGATCTACAACAACGAATCGTCGCTGGTCTTGGTCCCGCTTTCAAGGAATTCATCACCTCGCAGAACAATAAACAGGCAGATTCTCTTGATGACCTCCAAGATTTATTGTTGCAAGAGGAGGATTTACTCTCTAGGTTCAACACACTTTCTCTAAATCCCACCAGCGCTCTTGTTGCTGACTCTGGATCAAGAGGCTCTTACAATCATATAGGGAATGGATACTCTCCTAATCACCGTGGTAGTGGTCGCGGTTTATCGAAGGGTAAAGGTGATCAAGGCAACAAGAAAGGCAAGGGTGGAGGTACAGGCCGACGGATATTGCCCACTCCCTCAAATCCGTTTGGCAATCAATTACCACAGCAATTACACCATTCAGCAATGCCCTCTCAGCCTCCCCGGCAGTTCAGCCCCAATCGGCCGCCGGACCCGTTTCTCCCTTTGGAACAGGTAACATGTAAGTTCTGTTTTAAAAAGGGTCACTGCCCCTCAGTGTAGAAACTAGGGTAATTATGTCTTATTCAGTCAGCAGCCTACCTCAGACTTGCATTCATCTGGTACCGGTTCAACGTCCTCGGCTCACACGTACTCGATTCTGGGGCAACGAATCACATGGTCCCATCTTCAGATGGACTTTCCAATGCTTCCCCGTACACAGGTATCGATTCGGTTACCATAGCCAATGGTTCTCGAATCCAAATTTCGTCCGTCGGACATTCTTTTTTGTCAGCTAATAATCGTAATTTTTTCCTTCGTAATGTTTTACATGTTCCAACATTACATAAATCTCTATTGTATATTCGTCATTTTTCACATGATAATAATTGCTTTTTCGAACTTGACGCTTTTGGTTTTCGTGTGAAGGAAAATACCATGAAGAAGACTATCCTCTCTGGCAATAGCTTCGATGGTCTCTACTCACTCCGCTTTGATTCTTCCGCTCGCGTCAGTCCTATTGCTTTGATTGGTGAACGTACATCTTCAGCCACTTGGCATGCTCTCCTAGGTCATCCGTCTCTTCAGGTTTTCAAGCAATTATCCAATAAAGTTCATCTTCCTGTTAGTGGAACTGTTTCTCAGTCTTTTTGTCATTTGTGTCCCCTAGGTAAATCCAGTCAGTTGCCTTTTATTTCTCGTAATTTTCACTCTAGCGCACCTCTAGCGTTATTACATTTGGATGTATGGGGACCTTCCCCTATTACTTCAAAGAGTGGTTATCGATTTTATTTGAGTATTGTTGATGATTTTTCCAGATATGTATGGCTTTTTCCTTTAATTCGCTGATGTGTTGGATGTTTTTGCTGCTTTTAAACTCCAAGTAGAAAACCAGTTAAGTCGAAAAATCTCTGCCATTCATACTATAAAAACAATACAAACTGATGGAGGGGGCGAATTCATAAATAGACAATTCACTATCTTTCTTAAATCTCATGGGATTAAATACCGGTCTACGTGCCCTTACACTCCGCAACAAAATGGTACCGTTGAACGAAAACATAGGCATATAGTAAACATGGGTCTGTGTCTCTTAGCTCAATCGGGCGTTCCTCAAATATATTGAATTGAAGCTTTCAACATAGCTGTTTATCTCATTAATCGGTTGCTTATGCGACAACTTGGTTATGTCTCTCCATCCCAAAAGTTACTCAAAAGAGTCCCTGACTATAAAACTCTTAAAACTTTTGGTTGTCTATGTTTTCCCCATCTTGTACCGTACAATTCCCATAAACTCATGCCCAAGTCCTCTTCGTGTGTGTTCCTTGGCTATGATAACTTTCGAAAAGGATACCAGTGTCTTGACACCTCTACGGGAAAAATTTATGTTTCTAGACATGTTCTATTTGACGAATCTTCATTTCTCATGTCTATAAATATTACACCAAGTACTCAGCTGGGAACGGACATTTCTGATCATGTGAGTGCATAACCTCGGTCCAATGCTTGTTCTCATTGTACTTCAGCTCCTTGGCTGCCTAATGTTTCATCAGCCCCCCATACATACTTGCTCTAGTCCAGCAGCTACACAGCCCACAGAGCAACATTTCTTGGGCCAGCCAAATTCTGGTCACCTTATGGCTGCACCATGTTCTCCTTCTGGGCCTCTTCCAGAGCAACCCCATCTTGGGCATTCTATATTAAATTCAGTATCACCCAATACTGTGCCAGCCTCACCAATTTCTCCTCCAACTTCTCCACAGTCTGCTCCTCGTGACAATCAACAATAAGCAACTCGCGATCTTCAGGCATCAGCTCCAACTAATGTGCATCCTATGATGACTCGTGAAAAGGCAGGTGTGTTTAAGCCTAAAATCATTACTGACTTGGTTGACACTACTCATTCTCGGGTTACTAAATATCCCCTACCTACTGCTCTCATGGCTACAACATCAAAGTCCACAGATTTTGAACCTAGGACTCTTAAGCAGGCTCTTCCGTTCCCTCACTGGAATACCGCCATGCAAGAAGAATTGACAGTCATGCAAAAAAAAATAGCACATGGACTCTAGTTCCTCGCTTACCGTCTATGAATGTTGTTGGAAGTAAGTGGATATTCAAGGTGAAACGTCAAGCTGATGGCACGGTGGAACGCCATAAAGCTCGACTTGTGGCTCAAGGATTCTCTCAACAAGAGGGAGTTGATTATGATGAGACATTTAGTCCCGTGGTAAAACCCCCCACCATCCGGACACTTCTCTCTATTGCACACTCTCGATCTTGGACAATTCAACAGCTTGATGTCCGAAATGCATTCTTGAATGGCATTTTAAATGAGGAGGTATACATGGATCAACCACCCGGTTTTGCTCATCCTGATTTTCTACATCATGTATGTCGGCTTCATCGATCAATTTATGGTTTGAAGCAATCACCTCGAGCGTGGTTTCAGCGATTGCATGATTTTCTTCTCTCAATTGGTTTCTTTAGCGGCGGGTCAGACGGTTCTTTGTTTCTCCGACATTATGATGGTTGTTCCCTGGTGGCCATCTTAGTTTATGTCGATGATTTCATCATTACCGGTTCTTCCTCTTCCGAAGTAACCTTGGTCATTGATGATATATGTGCAACATTTGAAAGTCGACGCCTCGGTACTCTCGGGTTCTTTCTTGGAATTGAGACACACCATTCAGCAGATTCACTTCTTCTTAGTCAGGCTCGGTATGCCTTGGATATTCTTCGTAAGTTCCATATGGAGGGTAGCAAACCCACCACCACTCCTCTCATTCCGGGTTCTCACCTTTCAGCACATGACAGGGAATCCAGTTACGGATGTGACTACATATCGTAGTATGGTGGGTGGGCTTCAGTATTTAACTCTTACTCGTCCAGATATAGCGTTCGCTGTCAACCAAGTGTGTCAGTTCATGCATTCTCCCCGCACAACTCACTTGCTTGCGGTCAAACGAATTCTACGATACGTTAAGGGTACACCCTATCGAAGCCTACACTTTTCTCGATCTCCTAATACATCGTTACGTGCCTATTCAGACTCCAACTGGGCTGGTGCTTCGGATATTCGGCGTTCCACCACTGGCGCATGTATTTTCATTGGACCAAACCTTGTAGCTTGGACAGCAAAGAAACAGTCCACTGTTGCTCGATCGAATAGTGAGGCAGAGTATCGGGCTCTAGCCACCACCGCAGCCAAATTACTTTGGTTTTCTTTTTTGTTCCGTGAACTTGGACTCTTTCTCGCACCACCCCAGCTTTTTTGTGACAACATTTCAGTGCTACACATGGCTAGAAATCCCGTGTTCCATGCTCGTACCCGACATATTGAAATTGATTTACATTTTGTTCGGGATCTTCATCAGTGTGTGTTTCTAGGTTTGTCCCATATCACTACGGTTGACCAGTTAGCCGATATTTTCACAAAGGAACTCTCTCGGCCTCGGCTTGATTTATTGTCTAACAAGCTTCAGCTGGCACCCGTAGGGGCGGGTGTAAAACACAAAAATGAGCCGTGATATTCACAGCTCACTATCCTGTTAATATCCCCTAGATTACTCTTGAGATAAATTAGGAATGTATATTTGTGATTATTGGTAGGTTATTTGCTATAATCCTTACCTATAATAGTTGAGTAGGACTCTTCTCTGTAAGGTAATTTGTAAAGTATATATTCTTAACCTAATACAAAGGAATAATCATGGTGGGTTTTCTTTCAACCCTCTGCGCAAACTCTCTCTCTCTCCTATCTCTTACCTGTGTCTTATAATGGATACTTGCTAGAGAACAAGTATTAGACATGACCTATTTATGAGATTTATGATATGGTTTGTTGTCATGATTAAATTTCATGATAGTCGTGCTATTGAATCCTTCGTACCTGAGATTATCATCGTCTTCCACATGACGAAGATCGTGTTTGATATAGTCTAACACTATCTTTAATCGGATAGCAATAAGGGCTATGTTAGCACGATTGGACTCACGTAGGGAAGAATGATAAGTCAAGACGGGATTTGTCCCTCTTATGAAGAGAGATGTTTGCTTGGGCCCTTCGATGAATGATGTTGATGAAATGTGTGGCCACACTCAAGTGATTTGATGGAGATCAAATGCATTTGGATTATCAACATATTCGAAATCGAGAAAGCATTGAACGGAATGAGTTGACATAGACCATGACTCATGTTCAATTGGATATCGTGGACAAAGGGATTATGACATTGGATCTATTGAGGAATCAAGCTTTGATGTTATATTAATTAGGTGGACATAATAATTTGCTAGAAGTCACTTATGTCTTGTAAGGTTGATATTTCGACTCACTGCCAACATAATATAATTTCTATTGGGTCACACACAAAGAACGAATTTGATTCAAGCTGAAAAAAATTGGAATTTTGGGCTTGGCACGATTCGTGACCAGGAGCACGACTCGTGCCCAAAGAGGAACGACTTGTGCTTTCTTTTGGTTCTATAATCAGAACGAGTTGAAGCATTGGGAACGACTCGTGGGCACGACTGGATTGCAAAGGGCACGACTCGTGCTATTTGGCACGACTCGTGCTATTTGGCACGACTCGTGCCAACGGCGAATTTCATGTCCGTACAGTGTTCCAAGGTTGGAAAGGTTTTGGTTTGACAAGGATTCTTACCTAATATGATTAGGAATTTAATGTTGATATAAATACAACCTTTTGCCAGCCATAAACCTCTCTTTCTACATCATTGTTCTAGGTTTATGAAACTCTAGAGATTGATTTTGATTTTGAATCAAAAGCTCCCAAATTATTCCATAGTTTTTGGCTTTGATTATTGAATATTGATTCAATAATCAAGAGGATCATCTAGCAATCCAACAAAAAGGTGTTCTTGGTTCGTTCGCGTGTGGATCACTATTAGAGGGAGGTTGCTTTATCTCCTAAAGCTTGAAGATCTCCATTGTTGATTTCATCACCAAGGTTTTGAACAAGGAAGAAGAAGATCCGTTTAGACATCAAAATTCTAAGGCTTGAATTTTTGAGATCTACTTTGATAAACTTCATCGCATTAAGGTATGTAAATCTATTTCATATGTTTCTAATCTATTCATGCTAGACGGATCTTAGGGCTAGGGTTTTGTTGTTGTATAAATTATTTTCCGCTGCGTTTGTAACCCCAAAACCCAACAGTGGTGTCAGAGTCCTATCTTGCCATGATTAGGATTGAAATTGCATGCTAGATTTAATTTGATTATTTGCTACCATGCTATATGAAATAGATCTAGATTTATGTGTTTTGTTTTTGGTGAAAAACAAGTATATGAGATATACCATGTTCATGATTTATGATGAATTAATTAGATTAGTTTATCACATAGGTTAAAGATTTGTTTAATATGATTAAATTAAATTGGTAATTTCTCAAAATTGAATCAAAGTGTTTGTATGAAATTTTGTGAAACCCTATGTTCATGATTATGTTCACATGAGATCTATGTTACAACCATGCGATGTTTGTTACATTATGAAAACCTTCTAAATATTTAAGTCTTATGACATTCCTTGATTAGAACACTTGTGATATTTTAGGGTATTTGATGTAGTTTCGACTTAGTTGGGTGCATCTTATATCTTAATTTGTGATCAAGGTGAGATAATGGTTGATGTAGTTTTGACTCAGATAGGTGCATCGTTCCATGTCTCACATGTTTGAAAAGGGTTTTGACTTAATTAGTGCTTTCAAATGAGATTTGACCCAAGGCATATATGAGATTTAAAAACATATTTTTTGACATATGATGTCTAGAGAAATATCATAAAAGATCTAAGAGTCACATAGTGATATGATTGATGTTTCTACCTAAATAGCTTGATTTCGGGCATTGACTCAGTTAAACCAAAATCAAGTGAAATATGAATCTTAGCCTACTATGATTATATGATACATGATTGTATTTGAAGGTGTATAATTTAGTGGGAGTATTTATGAAATACATTATTTGCTCTTAGATGATAAATGTGTTGATACTTATGTGTTTCATTGTTTGCATATTTTATTGTAGAATGACTAATCACAATAATCAACCCCTGTCACTGCGATCCGTCCTTGAGAAGGACAAGCTTGAGGAGAACGGTACAAACTATTCTGATTGAATCAGAAGCCTTAGAATTTTTTTAAAGCAAGAGAAGAAACTGTACGTTCTCAATGAACCCGTTCCACCTCAACCTGCTCCAAATGCTTCTAGGGTTGATAGGGATGCACATAAGAAACATAATGATGATTCTACAGATGTTGCATGCCTTATGCAAGCCACTATGTCTAAGGCTTTTCAGAAGGACCTTGAGCACATAGATGCGGCATTTGATCTTGCGGAGCGCTTAAAGGAAATGTTTCAAGTGCAAGCAAGAAACGAGAGGTATGATGTGGTTAAGTCCCTAACTGCATGCAAGATGCAAGAAGGGCAATCGGTGGGAGCTCATGTCCTTAAGATGAAGGGTCACATTGATCGTCTCGAAAGGCTAGGAAATCCGATGAGTTTGGAACTCGCTACAGATTTGATATTGAATTCATTGCCTGAAAGTTATAGTCATTTTATTATGCACTATCACATAAGTGGCATGGATAAAAATCTCTCGGAATTGCATGCGATGCTTAAGACCGCAGAGATGAATATCAAAAAGCCTAAAATCGATACTGTGTTAATGGTTAACAAAGGTAAAGGGTTC
Source organism: Adenophora triphylla var. japonica (assembly GCA_022495995.1). Lineage (NCBI taxonomy): Eukaryota > Viridiplantae > Streptophyta > Magnoliopsida > Asterales > Campanulaceae > Adenophora > Adenophora triphylla. The sequence continues at coordinate 93,363 of JAFEMH010006374.1, read as the reverse complement.
AAGAAAATTGACAAAGGTAAAACAAGTGTTGCTAAACCTAAGGCAAAGATTGCCATTGCCGGAGAGGCTGCCAAGGCATCTCAAAATGATGCGGTTTGTTACCGTTGCCAAGAGGTTGGACATTGGAAGCACAACTGCAAGGCTTACAAGGAAGGCCTAAAGGCAAAGAAGGGCAATACGATTGCTGCTGATTCAGGTATCTATATGATAGATATTTTCCTTTCTGTTTCTAGTTCATGGGTATTAGATACCGGATGTGGATCTCACATTTGTTTAAATGTGCAGGGACTGAGAAATAGAAAGCTACTCAAACAAGGTGAAGTTGACCTACGTGTGGGGAACGGAGCAAGAGTTGCTGCATTAGTCGTAGGGACATATGATGTAACTTTACCTAGTGGCTTAGTACTTGTTTTGAACAATTGTTACTATGTTCCGAATTTGAGTAGGAATATTATTTCTGTTTCTTGTTTGGATAATGAAGGGTATAATTTTCTTATTAAGAATAAGAAGTTTTATATTTATTTAAATGATTTGCTTTATGATATTGCAAATTTATTTAATGGCCTTTATGTTCTTGATGTTGATGAGAAATAAAATAGTGTTGAAAATGTTTATCATGTGGACAAGAAGTCTAAACCGAATGACGTGAACAACTCGTTCATGTGGCATTGCAGGCTTGGTCATATAAATGAGAAACGCATTTCTAAACTCCACAAGGATGGAATGTTAGACTCACATGATTATGAATCATATGAGATATGTGAATCTTGTTTATTGGGCAAAATGACCAAACCACCCTACACTAAGAGTAGTGAAAGGGCTAGTGACTTATTGGACCTAATACATACCGATGTATGCGGACCAATGAGCAGCATTGCTAGGGGAGGATTTCGGTATTTCATTACATTCACCGATGACTTATCTAGATATGGCTAAGTCTATCTAATAAAGTCAAAGAGTGAATCGTTTGAGATTTTTAGAACATTTCAAAATGAAGTACAAAATCAACTTGGCAAAACAATTAAAGCACTTCGATCCAATCGTGGTGGTGAGTATTTGAGCCAAGAGTTTGACAATCATCTCAAAAACTGTGGAATTGTTTCAGAGTTGACTCCACCCGAAATGCCACAATGGAATGGTGTTTCCGAGAGGAGGAATAGAACCCTATTAGATATGGTTCGTTCGATGATGACTCAAGTAGACCTTCTTATATCCTTTTGGGGACATGCATTAGAGACTGCTGCATTCACACTAAACAGAGTCCCTACTAAATCGGCTTCTAAGACCCCACATGAGATGTGGCATGGAAGAAAATCTAATTTGTCTTTCATGAAGATTTGGGGTTGCGAAGCTTATGTGAAAAGACTTGTCTCTAATAAGTTAGCACCTAAATCTGACAAGGTTATTTTCGTTGGTTACCCTAAGGAAACCAAAGGGTATTACAACCGCGTTGAGAACAAAGTGTTTGTTGCTCAATATGGTACTTTTCTTGAGAAACGGATTCTCAATAAAGCATCTAGTGGGAGTAAAATTGATCTTGAAGAAGTTCAAGAACCCGAAAATAACATGAGACCGATAGTAGAGACTGAACCAACTCCACAAGAAGTTGTGGAACCGGTTCAAGATCCACAAGTCCATCGTAGATCGGATAGGTTACGATCCGCTCCCGAGAGATATGGATTTCTTGTGTCAGAAAGCAATGAAGTAGAAGTCATTGAGAATGATGAACCTACTTCCTATCAAGAGACGATGTCCGATCCCGATTCGGATAAATGGTTAGAAGCCATGAAATCCGAATTGCAATCCATGTCGAATAATCAAGTTTGGAACTTGATTGAGCCACCCGAAGGTGTAAAAACCATAGGGTGAAAGTGGGTCTTCAAGAAGAAGACTGACATGAATGGGAAGGTGCATACTTACAAGGCTAGGCTTGTAGCAAAGGGATATAGGCAAACTCATGGTATTGACTATGATGAAACCTTCTCGCCTGTTGCCATGCTTAAGTCTGTTAGAATTTTGACTGCCATAGTTGCGTATTATGACTATGAGATATGGTAAATGGATGTCAAAACCGCTTTCCTTAATGGAAAACTGCTAGAGGATGTGTATATGACACAACCTGAAGGTTTTGTAGATCCAAGAAATTCTAATAAGGTGTGCAAGTTGCAAAGATCCATTTATGGATTGAAGCAAGCTTCTAGGAGTTGGAATCTTCATTTCGATGAGAAAATCAAAGAGTTTGGTTTTATCAAGAATGAAGATGAACCTTGTGTATACATGAAATTCAGTGGGAGTGTTGTGCTATTTCTCTTATTGTATGTCGATGATATCTTACTCATTGGAAATGACATTCCTGCGCTTGAGACTGTCAAGTCTTGGCTAGGGAAGTGTTTCTCAATGAAAGATATGGGTGAAGCCGCTTACATCCTTGGTATCAAGATATATAGAGATAGATCAAAGAGGATAATTGGTTTGAGTCAAAGTACCTACATTGACAAGGTTCTTAGAAGATTCAAAATGAAAAATTCTAAGAGAGGAAACTTGCCAATGGGTCATGGTGTTACTCTTAGCAAGACGCAGTGTCCTAAGACAACTGATGAGCGAAAGATGATGAATGAAGTTCAATACGCTTCGGCTATTGGTTCTATCATGTACACTATGATATGTACTAGACCCGACGTCTCGTATGCTTTGAGCATGACAAGTCGATACCAATCTGATCCGGGTGAGAACCATTGGATGGCAGTCAAGATGATCCTAAAGTACTTAAGAAGGACTAAGGATGTGTTCTTGGTATTTGGAGGGATGGAAGAAAATCTTGTTGTAAGAGGTTACACAGATGCTAGCTTCCAAACCGACAAGGATGATTTCCGATCGCAGTCGGAATTTGTGTTTATGCTTAACGAAGGTGTGATATGTTGGAAGAGTTCCAAGCAGAGTACTATTGCCGATTCTACTACTGAGGCCGAATATATAGCGGCATCCGATGCAGCTAAGGAGGCAGTTTGGATCAAGAAGTTCATTAGTGACTTGGAAGTTGTTCCAAGTATCACTAATCCGGTGGAACTTTATTGTGACAATAATGGTGCCATTGCGCAAGCAAAGAAACCAAGGTCACATCAGTGATCCAAACATATACTTAGACGTTTCCATCTCATTCGAGAGTTCATTGATCAGGGAGACATTAAGATATGCAAAGTATCAACCGATGATAACATTGGGATCCGCTTACAAAGCCCCTCGTAAAAGCTAAGCATGATGGTCATGTGAGGTCCATGGGTATTAGATACATAGATGGAGCCTAGTGCAAGTGGGTGATTGTTGGTGTAATGTCCTAGGCTATAGTTATGTTTAACTTGAACCGTTATGTATCATCTTTATCATTTATTATTCAGCGTGTTTATTATGTTCATTATATGTTTGCATGTTTATTATATTAAACTGCGTCCCTAGTTGTTGTGAACAACTATTATAAGTTGGTAATGGATAATCATAGAGATGATTATATGCATGGAGATGCACATTCCACTTATGGATACTTGCTAGAGAACAAGTATTGGACATGATCTACTTATGAGATTTATGACATGGTCTGTTGTCATGATTAAATCTCATGATAGTCGTGTTATTGAATTCTTCGTACCTGAGATTATCATCGTCTCCCACATGACGAAGATCGTGTTTGATATAGTCTAACACTATCTTTAATCGGATAGCAATAAGGGCTATGTTAGCACGATTGGACTCACGTAGGGAAGAATGATAAGTCAAGAGGGGATTTGTCCCTCTTATGAAGAGAGATGTTTGCTTGGGACTCTCGATGAATGATGTTGATGAAATGTGTGGCCACACTCAAGTGATTTGATGGAGATCAAATGCATTTGGATTATCAGCATATTCGGAATCGAGAAAGCATTGAACGGAATGAGTTGACATAGACAATGACTCATGTTCAATTGGACATCGTGGACAAAGGGATTATGACATTGGATCTATTGAGAAATCAAGCTTTGATATTATATTAATTGGGTGGACATAATGATTTGCTAGAAGTCACTTATGTCTTGTGAGGTTGATGTTTCGACTCACTACCAACATAATATAATTCCTATTGGGTCACTGAAATTACCCGGATCGCGCGGGGGGGGGGGGGGGAGCGCGGCGAGCGGCCATTTCACGAAACTTGGGACATTGCTTCCGGAGAGAGGGAGGAGTCGCCACGCGGTTTTGTATTATGAGCCCAAACATTGAGAATGGCTTTGAAAATGTGACGTTTTGTATTATGAGCCCAAACTTGGAAAATGGCTTTGAAAATGTGACGTTTTGTATTATGAGCCCAAACTTGGAAAATGGCTTTGAAAATGTGACGTTTTGTATTATGAGCCCAAACTTGGAAAATGGCTTTGAAAATGTGACATTTTGTATTATGAGCCCTGAACATACCAAAAGTATCTAGCTGGGCCTAACGAGTAAAAGCCCAATCCACAAGCAATCATTGCCACCATATTCTCTGTGGGCTAGGCCCAATCATTACATGGCCCAAGGCCCATCTCATGTATCAGTCGACTAAGTTCATCGTCCGACCTATCAGGTCCCGACCTAGCTTAGTCCGACCTGAAGATCCAAGTTCTAATACGGGTACGATCCGTGCTCTACCTGTCAGTCAGGTCGACCATTCCTCAAATGGCGACCTCGACCTAATCAACAAGCGTCGACCTAACTAATATGGGCGCACGTGGGTTAAGTCTTTCCATAACTGCATTCCTACAAATCAGGGACTGTTATAGACACGTTCCCATGACCCATGCTTGCGGCGAAATCTCGGAGCTCATGTAGCCCCACCAAAAATACAACAGTTAACACCTATAAATACATCATCACTACCAACGGTGCAAAGGTAACTGCCATTTTGTTATCTGAATTCATTATTCAATACATTTTGAGCTAAATTCAGCGTAATCTTACTCTCACGCCCAGGGTCTAAGCCGGAGACACATCCGGCTAGTCGTGAGTTCTTGTTTTCTGTGTCGGGAGCCAGGTGATTAGTCCTGCCACGTGGAGGATTACTGATAAGCACAATTCCTGCAGCATCAGTTTGGTTCCATTGCCGAGAATCGTGCTTTAGCTTGACCTCGAAAATTTTATCAACCTACAACAATGGTAACCCCAGACGGGCATGTGACAGAGGCTTCTGATGAACTCAATGAGGTGAATGCCAACACCAACGCAGATCTCAACACCAATGCTGAAAACGTAAATCTGCCTCCTCCCCCACCAAATCGTCCTCATGGTAGAGCAACTCGCTCTACCAGTGTTGTTGATGGCAGAGGATTGCCCGATACCAGAAGAGGGAAAAGACACATGGAGGGACAAGGAGCTCCACCTCCCCCTAAGCGTCCAACTGCTCATGTGAATGTTGGAAATAGGGCAGGTCCCTCATCCAACCCATTGAGCAGAAAGGAAATGTTATTGGAGCGAGTCTGTGAATGTGTGCCCAAAATTTTGTGTTGGATTCACGCGAGTTTGAAGACATCCGAGTTATTTGAAAAACGGAGTCGCCACGCCATTTTGATTACCTCAAAACTTTGAAAAAAAGGTTTTATGGGTTCGGAGGTTAAGTTACCCCTTGGGAAGAACGTTTGGCGTTCACCCAAGGTGCCTTGCCGGAGCAAGTCTCCCAAGATTTCAATAATCGTGCTTGCTTGCGTGCTTTCTTGTGTGCATGTGTTTTAAAAAAAAAGGGGGGAATGTCCCAAGTTGTCTTTCGGACGTACAAACCATTTGTTGGTTGTCGCTCGGGATTTCTTGGAATTTTATGTATTTGGGATTATGATCCCGTCCTCATCTTATGACTTGTGATCATCGCGTTTTAAACCTCGGGACCCTCGGGACTTGCGTGATCGAGAGAATGACTCTCTTTTGGTCAAAGATGAGGTTCTTTAGAAAAGGAGAGTCCTTAGCCCATCAATCCTACGCTTTAAGACGGTCGAGCTCGTATAGAGGCTTCATACTCTTTCTTAAGCGATAATCGGAGATATAGGGTTCAAGGTGTCCCTTTCTAAAGAAATATGGAACCTTTAATGGAAGGAACGATGTAAAGATAGGATCTTTTACACCGGTCCGTTCCAAGGTTGGGGGAAAAGGGAAAATGCATGATGAAAAATGCCTCTTTAATGAAAAGATGACATTTTTGGGTTGCAAATGATGCACTTAGTTTAAAGAAATAATCTTTATTGCAAATGATGCATAAAGATTTGATTTTTATGCATTTTTGTTGAAGAAATTGGCATTCATTATGCAAATGATGCATAAAGATTGCATTTTGAAAAGCATATGATGCTAGTTTATGGTAAAGACATGGTCTTTAAAGCAAATGATGCTTGAACAAGGGATTTTGGATGGAAAGGATGCATTTTTATTGAAAAGATTGGGTTTTTATATGCAAATGATGCATAAAAATGACATTTTTATTTGAAAATGGAGGTTTTAGGTGCAAAGGATGCACCTTTATGAAAAAGACTACATTTTTATGACAAATGAGGTCTTAATGCATGCAAAAGGGGAAGGGGGTGATAAAGATGTGATCTTTAACTATGAATGCCAAGTCCCAAGCAAGATATATGAATACAATGAGCAATTATATCAATTAAAAGCAAGGTTAGGGCGTGCGAGGTTACCAATTGCTTCCTTTGCTTCTTTGGTTGGAGCTAGGAGGAGAGGTTGGTCTTGGATCTTCAAGGAGGAGGGAGGGAGCTTCTTGGCCTTCTTCTTCACCTTCTTGAGCCTTTACCAATATTCTTCACGTCTTGGGAATGACTGATTGTATTGCTATGGATTGTGTGTATTGTTGTTGTTGTGTCTTGAAATGGGTAGAGGAGGGCTCTATTTATAGGCAGTCTGGATAAGGCTAATGAAGCCGTGCGGCTAAGAGCAGCGAGCTAATGCAGCCGTGCGGGCTTATCCATTGTGACTCAGCATTCTAGAACCATGCAAGGTGGCATTATTCTAGAACCTTCTTCCTAATTAAGAAAAACGTGTTTTCTTAATTAGGAAGGCTCCCTTCAGCCCTAATTTTAATTTGGGACTGTTCCAGGACATTTCCGGAACACTAGGAAGGTCCGGGAGTTACTGGGAAAACTTACCGAAATTGCCGGGAAATTTAACCAGGAAGGCATGAGCCGGATTTGGGTACTTACGAAGCCCCTCGGCAACGTCACTTGCAAGGCGAGTGGGGTTGTCGATAGAAAAGGATCCGATCGCGAATGCCGAGACGGATTGGGAGACCAAGTTGGTCGAGTGGTGAACCTCTGGAAGGCTACCTACGTATCCGGAGGAATCGAAGCGGGCCGTAGTTCGGAACTTTGGATCGGCGGGGAGGAAGAAGAGAAGCTGGTCTCTTCTTTGGGGAAAAAGAAGAGAAAATGACCTAGGAGGTCAAGCAATTGATCCTGCGGGGATATGCTAGGAGTGACCAAGGTGGTCGGATATCTGAACTTCTATGAGGGGCTGCTTTATCACTAAGGGGTGACAAAGAAACAGGGTGACCAAAGTGGTCGAATGGCTGGACCTTTTATAAAAGGCTACCTACGTATCCCGGAGGAATCAAGCCTTGATCGTAGTTCAAGCATTACTAGATAGTTAGGAACGATGTCTAGGATTCTTGAGATTTTGACAATTAATGGAGGCTTTGTCACTGATTGAAACTAGAGCTTACGTCACTATCGAGTGGATAGAGGTAGCTAGAGTTTGGTGAACTTGAGCATACGTCTCAATCTCTTTCGAATCAGAGATATGGGTTGCCAAAGCTAGAATGATTTAAGCATACGTCTCAATCTCTTTCGAATCAGAGATATGGGTTGCCAGAGCATACGTCTCAATCTCTTTCGAATCAGAGATATGGGTTGCCAAAGCTAGAATGATTTAAGCATACGTCTCAATCTCTTTCGAATCAGAGATATGGGTTGCCAGAGCATACGTCTCAATCTCTTTCGAATCAGAGATATGGGTTGCCAAAGTTTGAATGATTTAAGCATACGTCACTATTCGGGATAGAGGTAGCTTAAGTTGAGAGAAACTTGAGCGTACGTCAATCTATTCGAATCGGATAGAGGTAGCTTAAGTTTGAGATGAAACTTGAGCGTACGTCTCACTATTCGGGATAGAGGTAGCTTAAGTTGAGAGAAACTTGAGCGTACGTCACTATTCGGGATAGAGGTAGCTTAAGTTGAGAGAAACTTAAGCGTACGTCACTATTCGGGATAGAGGTAGGCTTAGGCTCGGTAGAGTTTTGACAATTCGGAGGTTGTCACCTAGCGTTATCCCGTTATAACGGAATTAACGGAGGCGACTGGGAATAGAGCTTGATTGCTAAAGAGATAAGGGATATTTTCTGAAAAAGATGTTATCTTGGTTAAAAGATAACGGAAATTGCATGCCCAAGTGGAAGGTCCAGGGGCAGGATTGTAATTTTTGCTCAGAGCGAATGAAGCCGCCCGGCATGAGATGGAGAAAAAGGAGCCGTACGGCTGGAGACCTATTTTTTCCAGATTATTTAAAACAGGTTTGAACGGGCATTGGGCATTATTGCCGCCCAAGAACTGCCGAGGAAGAGAGAGAGAAAGGAGAGAATTTCTTCAAAATTCTTCAATTCCCTTTGCTTCTATCGATTGGAATGGATCCGGAGGGCAATCCCATATCGAGGCAAGCAAGAAGGAACATCTCCGCGGCTGCGAGAAGGAGGAGAAAGGAGCTCGTTCGGACGGAGAGGAAGTATGACTTCCTTACGCCTCCATCGGAGCTCTATCCGGGGAGAAGGGAGCATAAATCAACGAACCCTCGATCGGTTGGGGTAAGCATTCTCATTTTGCTCAAATCCGATGATTTTGCTTGATTTTTGAATGATTTAGGGCTTGACCCAAATTCTAAGATTTTTCTAGGATTTTTGAATGACTTTGAGACATTGATGAATAACCTATAAGGCTAAGAATATGCAATGTGCAAAATAATGGGAATGACCCACTTTTTTCTCGCAAATAAAGTAAGAATGAAAAAAAAAATGTCTAAAGTGAGACGGAGTTCTTGCATGTGCTAGAACTAGGTCAAAATTTTGAGAAAACATGATTTTGGAAGATGAAAAGGATTCATGCATGCCATTTTTGAAAGAATAATGCTTATGTGCGAAGAATTGTGAAAATTGTGATTTTGTGTTTTAGGAAAGCAATGGGACTTGACATGACGCATTTCAAATGATGAAAGTCACGTTTTTTGATGCAAATAATGCTAGAAAAACTTTTGTGAATGCTTTTCTTTTGAAAACATGTGCGCTTTTGTGAATATATGCATGTTTTTTTTTGAAAATGATGAATGATTGACACACTTCTTTGTTGTGCTTGTCTACAGGAGAACAAGTCTAGAGGACCATCGGAGATAGCAGTTAAGCTTTGGCAGAGGATGCCGGATTTTGAGAAGAATGGGGTGAACCCCAAGAATTTGGTGAGGGCTACCGGCCTGGATTCGTTCGTCGAGGCTATCGGCGGGGTGTTCACATCACCTCTAAGAGCAAGGGCTTGGTCCGGGCCCTTTACGAGTTACGGTGGGATAGTACCCATAGCTTTCACCCGAGGGGAGAGGCGACGGTGACTCCTGGCCGACTTCACGGCTATTGCGGCCTACGGTTCACGGGGAGGCCCGTGACTTGGAGAGACCACATTACGGTGAGGAATTCCAGGCTTTGGTCGGGTTTGAGCTGATTCCCAAGGGGAAATTTGGGGATGGAGACGCGGCGTCGAGGTGGCGATTCGAGACTTGCATGCGAGAACTTTCTTGCTAATGATGTGGCCCGCCCGGTGGCTAGAGCATTCATATGGTTGATGCTATCGGTCACTATCTTTGCTAATGCGGGGCCAGCCATGACTTGCCTCCTCGACTCTTTGGAGGATGTGGATGGGATAGGGACGGTCTCTTGGGGCGAGGCCGGATTAGGCGGAGTTGTACTTCTCGTTGGACATGTACAGTCGGAACAAAGTGCTTCCATGGGTTGCTTCTCATTTGCCCTTGAGGTAGTCTCCTTTCTTTTCTCTTTTCTCTTTTCTGTCTTGAGACTTTTATGAGAGAGAGAATGACCTTTTGATGTTTTGAACATGCGGGCTGGTTCTGCGAGGTGATCGGGTTCTTTCCTTGGAACCAGCGAGTGATGTCACCATCTTCCACTGCTATGGTTATTTGGAGGGGAGATGCGAGGGATAAATTCACGGGGAAGACCGGAATCACTTTCGACTACAAAATGGTGAGGCCGGTCATCAACGGGGATGGGCATGACGGAGTGGACTTCTACCCTTGGGGCGGTATCAGGAGATCTTCTTTGGGAGATGCCATTGAGGCGACTAGGCGAGAGGAGGTGGCTCAGCTGGGGTGACATGTGATGTCATATACTTGGGGACCGTTTCTCGAGCGGCATGGCCATGTCCCTCCATTGGACGCCATTACTCCTCGGGATCCTCCCGGCACGGATGCTACGGCCCGGGGGATTGGCGAGAGGATGAGATAGCGAGGTACCGAGCGGCGTGGCTGCGGAGGAGTACTTTGACATGGACACCCCCTACTGTTGTGTTTGTGGAGCGGCGCTGAGGACGCCACGAAGCTAGTGAAGGCGGCGGTCACTCGGGGATATGGGGAGGATGAGCCCTCTTGACCCGCCGATCCCTCTGCGCATCTGTCCTACGTGGTCCATGGAGTGCCGAGGAGGATGAGGATACTGTCCCCGATGCTAGGGAGCCCCGGTACACCTTGCCGCCTGATAGCCTTTGTGAGTATACTTTTAGGGTCCTTCCCTTTTCGGCTTTCGATTTTCACGCTTTTTGCAATTTTACGAGATTTTACGAGATTTTCTCTTCTTTTTTTTTTTTCGGAGTTCCAGCTCGCACTTACGATAGGTGAGTCGGGCGAGAATAGAAATTGGAAGGACATGTGCCGGTCTCTTACGAGGAAGGCGCTGCGCTTCGAAGGCGGCGGCGGATGCGCGGGAGCACAGGCGCAAGAGACGGCACGTCGGGGGCACAGCATCTACCTCATCGGCCTCGGAGTACTCTTCCAGTGCCATGCCTCGGGCGGGGACCCAACGCCGATATGGCCCGGAGCAGCCGGCGGTGGTGAGTACGGGCACGATAATGTCCATTTGTCTGACGTGAGCGACCAGGAGGACTTGATGAGGGAGGCTAGCATCTATGAGTTGAGTAGCGATGAGGAGGAAGAAGAATCGGAGGCCTAGGAGGTCTCTAGAATAGATTTGGAACACTAAACAAACAATTTACAATTTTTTATGCACAACTTGTTTATTTTTTGCTTTATTTTGACGCCGGTGGGGCGAAGACATTGTATTTATGCTTTATTTACTTTTCCAATTCATGCTTTTTTAATTTGCATATTATCTGAGCCTTGGGGCGATTTTTTGCTTGGAATCGGGGCTGAAACTGGGCCAAAATGATTTATAATGGTGTATAAATGCTTGAATGGCTTTTGGATATGTTTTTGTACGGGTTTTGGTTGAAAAAGTGGGGTGAAAACTCCCTTGGGCAGCAACTTGGTTGCTTTGCAGAATTTTTTCTGCAGATGGGCTAATGTAGCCGTGCGGCATGGTCTTGAGGGCAAATGAGGCCGTGCGGCTCACGGTTCTGTACAGGCTGGTTATTTTGAATAAAAGCAAGGCTTGGCCATTTCATTTCATTTTCAACTTAGACTTGTCCCAATTGTTCCCGAGCACATTTTGGACCTAAAAGCACCATCTTTGATCATTTTGCGATGGAGAAGCCCGTCGGTGCAAAGGGGGAAGCGAGACCGTTTTCGTCCGATCTTCAATCTTGGGTGAGACATAACTTCCAAAATCACAAGGGGCTGCTTGATTCTTCCTTCAAGATCAAGTCTTTATGGCATTTGAGGGATCTCCCGCCCGATTGGGACCTTTTGAGAGCGCGGCAAAGAGTTCCTGGGGACGTCAGGAGACATGTTTCTTGCTTTTCTTATAATGAGATTGTCCCGACGCATGAAGACTTCCGAGCCTTGATTGGGGGTCCCGAGATTGAGGCTATATCTATTCCGCTGATCGGAGACGTGCCGGTGGCGGTAAAGCTTGCATCTTTCTGCGAGATTCCTTTGGGGAGAGGCTGAGAGGATGATGGTAGCCCTGGACAGGATTGACCTTTCGATATCCGGGCAGGTTTGGGTCTCCAGATATGGCTGCGACCACGGTGGCTATGGACGCATTTATCCTTTGCGTATTCTCTGTTCTGTTCACCGCCGAGTCCGTGGGGATCTGTCATAGTGGTCTCTTTGACATGGTTAGAGGCTGCAAGGCCGGGAAGGATATTGTCCGCTGGTTTTGGGAGAGACACTCCATGGGATTGACGGGATGGCTCGGGAGACCATTTCATGAGATCAGGAGTCCCGCTATGTTGACCTTATAGGCTGCGGGGAGAGGCTCGGGGCTTTGCACGGGGCTTTGCCGACTCGGTGCCCTTGGGTGATTTCTCGGAGAGGTGCACCGAGGCAACGGGACCGGGGGTAACTGGGAGGCGATGATGGCTAGGCTATCCACTTCGGACATCCGTTGGTGGATACCACGGCTTGGAGGTTGCAGACCCGGGAGGATATTTCGGGAGTCTTATGTTGTGAGGGTTCCGGGATTCTGCTGGTCATCCTTTTATATACCACTTGCTTGGTATCCGAGCGGTTTGGGGCTTTACGAGGAGCCTTTGAGTGGCCCGGGAGGACATCCGGACCATGGAGGTGGTGTCATTGGACATGAGGGATCCGGCCCGGCTTCTCTTTCTTCTCGAGGGCTTGGACACATACTTGCTTTCCCACCCGGGGCTATCTTCGGGAGCGGGAAGAGCACCATCTTGACCACTTTGTCTACTTGGGTAGTACGAGAGGGAGATGGGAGCGACTTCGGGTTATCTTGGAGGAGAGACGTCGAGCTTTATTGGGGGCGACCACGACTCGAGTAGGACTACGAGGGAGGCCGAGGCTAAGGCGAGTTGGCATAACCCGGTCGGGTGACTTGGTCGAGGATATGGAGGCTCGGTACAAGAGGTTGTCCGAGGTCGCTCCTTTGGCCGAGGCTCGGAGGGAGGAGGTGCGGACTCGTGCTCGGATAGAGAGCACTTATTGACACGGGGTTTGGTGGAGGCTCCGGTGAGGATACGAGAGGTCGGAATGAGGATACCGACATCATAGACAAAAGAGGAAGAAGACTCGACGGGGCCGAGGAAAAGGGAAGAAGACCAAAGAAGACTCGGCGAATGACGGCGACGGTCTTTTCTCAAGATTCCCTTATTGCCATTTGCAAACACATTAATTTATTTAGGCATTTTATTGTATTTTAGATCTTTGTAGCAGGTTAGCAGAGTCAAGAGGTAGACCGTGCTTGAACTCATCAAGAAGTTTTTAAACTTGTAATGAACAAGAAATATTATCTTAGAAATTAGTCAAGACACATTTCATGGAAATTCAAATGTCTTTTTTTTTTTTATTGATCAGGACACATTTCATGGAAACTTAATCGTCCTTTTTATTGTTTAGACCGAATCATATATGGCTGCCTACGTTCCCCTTTTACAAGAAAGGCTAAGGGGCTCAGGTCTACGTAGTTCATTACAGTGAACTAATTTTTTTCATGTGCGGCCTGTTTTTGCCTAGACCGCCCTTTTTGGGGTTTTCGGCCTAGTTTGGGCATTACTCTTTTTGCACTAAGATTTTTTTCTTTTTTTTTTTTTTTTATATGTGCAACCCTTTGTCTTTTGCCTAGACCGCCCTTTTGGGGTTTCGGCCTAGTGGGTATTACTCTTTTGCACTTTTTTTTTTTTTTTTTTTTTTTTTTTTTTTTTTAGATATAGTATCTTTTGAGCTTATCACCGTTATTTGGGTGGACAAAGGGATTGCCATCCAAGTCTGCAAGCTTCATGGCTCCTCCTGATAGTATCTTCTGCACCACATAAGGGCCGATCCAAACGGGTTCCCATTTTCCCGGGGGTTGTCTACGGTAGGGGCTTTACTTTCGGCACCAAGTCACCCTCTTTGATGTCTACTGGCCTTGACTTTTTTATCAAACGCATCGGCCATTCGCCTACAGTAGGCTCGGGTGTGTTCCATGGCTTTTAGCCTTCTCTCGTCAGCAGGGCTAACTCATCATGCCGGCTTCGTAGCCATTCTACTTCGTTGACAACATTTTCCGGGAGGACCCTTAATGACGGGATTTCCAACTCCACCGGTAACACTGCTTCCATCCCGTAAGTTAGGGCAAAAGGAGTTTCTCTGTGGGTACATTACGACAGACGTTACGTAGCCCGAGTGCTAGGTGCGGCTTTTCGGGCCAATCACGACCACGGGTGGCCATCTTCGGATGATCCGCTCGAGTGTCTTATTAGCGGCTTCCACGGCTCCATTGGTCCGAGGTGCATACGGGGACGACTTGTGGCGAGTAACTACGAATTACGACGGCAGTCTATCGCAGTCTCCTTCGAAGTGTGATCCATTATCGAAATGATCTCGTTGGGCACCCCATATACGCACATTATGTTTTCTTTGATGAGCTGGGCCACTTTTACGGAAGTGAGGACCTTGTAGGACTTGGCCTCTACCCACTTGGTGAAGTAGTCGATGGCTACCAACACGAACTCGTGCCCATTGCTTCTGTCGGGGCTATTTTCCCTATCACGTCAATGCCCCAAGTTGCAAACGGCCAAGGAGTCGTCATGCGGTGCAGGTCATGAGGTGGGGAGATGGTTGAGGTTGGCAAACCGGCGGCACTTGTCGCGAGTTCGGATGTCTTGAACGATGCTGTCTCCATGGAGATCCGGTAGTAACCCATTACGAGGATCACTTGCATCGGGGCCACGGCATTCATGTGAGGACCGCAAGGACCATTGTGGACTTCGGTCATCAACTCTCTGGCTCTTTCTTGAGTGACACATAGGAGGAGTGGTCCTTGATAGTGTTTCTTGTACAGGTTGCCTCCTAGAATGACATAATGGGAGGCCAACCTTTTCAGGGCTCGCAAGCTTTTGGCTCTGACACCTTCTTTTGGTCTACCTTCTTCATCTACGAAAGCTGACTCTCCGCCTTTGAGGAATTGGTAAATCTGATTGTACCAAGGTTCCTTTATGGGCTCGGGTCCCAGGTCCACTTCACAACAGAAGGCTGGGGTTTCTCTTCTACCCACTCTGAAGGGCTTTATGGCTTTTCCCTCGGGGATCTCTACCAATGAGGCTAGAGTAGCTAGGGCATCTGCGAATCTGTTCTTTTCCCTCGGCAAGTAGTGGAAAGTCACTTCTACGAAGCTGTCCGATCCAACTCCTCCATATGGGCATGATACCGTTGCGAGATTAGGGTCCACGAGTCTTCCACTTGTTGGAGACTTGGTTGATGATCAGTCGAGTCTCCATAAACTTCGAGCTCCTTGACATTTCTTTCTAAGGCGGCCTCCAAACCGGCAATGCGGGCTTCATACTCGGCGACATTGTTCGTGGCGGGAAAGTTCAACTTGAGGGCTATGGGGTATGCTCATCTTTCGGATCGACCAATAGCATTCCTACACCATTTCCTCTTTTGTTAGCGGCTCAGTCAAAGAACAATTGCCATCTATTCTCGAGCTCAACTGCAAAGATCCCTTCATGCGGGAATTGGGGTTCGGGCCCTCTGTCTTCATTACTGGGGAAGTTCGCCGGGTGATCGACAATGCTTGACCCTTGATGGCCTTTACGGTCACATAGTTGATGTCGTATTACGCCAAGAAGAAGGACCACTTCGCTAAACGCATCGAGAGGGAAGGCTTGTCAAAGATGTACTTGATGGGGTCCATTTTCGAGACCAAATTCACGGGGTGGGCTTGCATATAATGCTTCAATTTGCCGACTACCCGGACCGATCCTGCAGGCAGGTCTTTTCACATGCTTGAGTAATTGAGCTCACTCCCACGTAGCTTCAGGGCCGACAAAGTAAATGGCATTTTCTACCCGAGAGTCTTTCTTTTCTGAGCAAGCATAGCCCCAAGCTGCCGTGTACGTGACGGTGAGATAGAGCGAGAAGAGGCTTCGTCTATGTGGGGGCATAGTACCGGGGATGTACTAAGTATGCCTTGATGCGGTCAAAGGCATCTTGGCATTCTTCGGTCCATTACTGTGTCCACATTCTTCTTCATGAGCTTGAAGATGGGCTCGCACATAGTGGTCAGCGATTGGCGAAACGGGCGATGTCTTGCAATTTACCCATGAAGCTCTTGACTTACATGCAGGTTTGAGGTGGCCTCATATCCATGATGGCTTTGATCTTTCGGGGTCAACTTCTATACCTCGCTCTGTGGCCATATACCCAAGCACTTTTCCCCTTGTCACTCAGAAGGTGCATTTGGCGGTGGTTTAGTCTCATGGAATGCTTTGTCTCAACCTCTCAAAGAATTTTCGTAGGTCAACAAAGTGCTGCCCACCCTCTCCTTTGGAGTGGATTATCATATCATCTACGTAGACCTCAATCTCCTTGTGGATCATGTCATGAAAAAGCGAGATCACTGCCCTTTGGTAAGTAGCCCCGGCATTCTTGAGCCCGAATGGCATTGCTGTATAACAGTAGGTTCCCGTGGTGTGGTGAAGGCTGTCTTTTCTTGGTCTTCCTCGGCCATCTTGATGCGGTTGTAGCCTGCAAAACCATCAACGAAGGATTTGACTTCGTAGTTGGCGAGTGGAGTCCACCGGGATGTCTATGTTTGGCGAGAGGGTAGTCGTCTTTGGGGTGGCCTTGTTCGGATCTTGGAAATCCACACAGCAGCGCACCTTCCCATTGGCCTTGGTTACGGTCACGGTGTTAGACAACCATGTCGGGTATTCAATGACTACGATGAACCCTACCCGCAGTAGCTTCTCAATTTCTTCTTTGACTGTAGAGACCATTCCGGCTTAATCTTTCTCGGTTTACGCTGCGGCTTAGCATCGGGTGCTAGAGGGATTACGTGTTCTACTATCGAGCTGTCTAGCCCCAGCATATCCTTGTATGACCATGCAAACACGTCGACGTATTCTACGGCGGCTCGATCAATCTGTCCCTTCAACCCCCGGAAGAAGCTTCCAATACGTGTCTCTTTAGGTTCCTCAATAGTACCCAAGTTCACACTTATCAAAACCTCCTCGGCGCCTTAGGCCCGGTTTTCCTCTTTTACGAAACACCTTAAAGATTTCTTTAATGTATTGTTCGTTTAGTGTGTTTCAGCATCTTGTTCAAATGATTCATTATTAAGTTGTTAAGTTTTGAGTTAATTTATCATTTGTTAAGTTGGCAATAAGAGGATAATCGAAAGATTTGTCATTTCATTCAAGATAAGGGGAAAGATGACATCAATTACATTTTCCTAATCCTCGGGCGTGAGGCCTTCGGATGACTACGGGGACCTGGAATTCAAAGATTCCCGACTCGGCGAATAGACAACACCGACTCTGGACCCTACGATACTTATTGACTCGAGGAGGACTTGACAAGGGTTGGACCGGGATCTCACTCCTTCTTCTTTGTTGCCACAGGGAGTAGCGGTCTTGCCGGCGTTCTTGAGAAAGTTGGAGACTTCGAACTGATCAAAAGCTTGCCGGAAATCATTGACAGGCCGGTGCTGTGGAAAGATGGTGAGGGAACTAAAGTAACTTGTTGCAATCTTTCGGCTAGCTCTTCCGTAGCGATTGGACTCACTGACGAAGTGTCCGGCTCATTTTGTCGACGCACCGCCGATAGGTCATCTTTTCCTTGCCAATCTTTGATACCACCACCTTGTCGGTATAGCCTATAGGAGGGTTGGCTTGAATGATGCCGATAAAGTCTTCTTCGGGAGAGACTTTGATCCTTCCCCGATTGGCCAAATACTCTATAGGCTTTCGTATTCGTCTTCTAGATCTCGCTATCTTTTGTTGAATCTTACAATGGCAACAAACTCGAATTTTCTACTTCAAGAGGGTCACCGATCATAGGGATATCAGCCGGATCGTGGCTTGGGGTGACGGGTTCCTTGACGGGTTCCTTGGCATAACCGACATAGTAGTCAAACTTGCCCGAAGGCTCTCCCAAAGTTCCTACGCTCTTGTCCCCGGCTTCGTATCTTTCCTTAAGCTTCGCTGTGTGGACTTTCTCTTCTTCTTCTTCCTTGAAGGAGCGTCCTCATTGATCCATTCTTGATACTCATACTCTAAGCAGTCTTCACAATCACATACATCATACCGAGATGTGAGGCTTGGGTTGAACTGGGATAGCCCCTCCAATTGCTTGGTCATTACCGTTGTGGATTACCATGTTGGCCATTTTGACACCGAAAAGCCGACAAAACCGAGGATTACAGCGAACTGTTCGAGGATTCGCGCTAACAAGTCGGCGACCCGGTGTTCTCACCCACTTCTTTCTCGGCATGCGGGAAAGGGATAGGAAAGGTTTAGACTCGGGGTAGGTGTTTGAAAATTTGAAGGCTCGTGCAATATGCAAATTAGAATCTTCAAGTTTACTTAAAACAAAGGTCTTTTATTAATATCTATTTGGTTGGAAAAGGATTACGCCCTTCTTTTTATGACTACTCTAGATCTGGATCGGTGGGTTCCGTCACTACGTCTATAAGCCCTCGTATTTCACCTGTATTTCGACCTCCCAGGGTGGACAGCCCCGGGCGAGGGTCCTATAGGGCACGCGGATCCCACCGACCGAGAGTAAAGAACGCTCCTATCGGGTCTAGCGGGTCATTGGACCTTTCAACGCACGAGCGATGCGGATTATAGTCAAGGCAATACCGGGAAAGTCTCGTCTCTCTGCCTTGACGGATCTTTGACAGAGTTTCGCTTGAGCGAATGACGGTTTCTGACTTTCGGTAATGTCCGAGAGAATAATAGGCATGGGTCGGGCGGTAAAAAGCCGGATGACACAGTGTCACATTGAACTTCGTTGCATGCGCAGTGCGTGAGTCGGAATCGAAGTCAATGCCGGTCAAGATCTTGCCAATTTTTCCTTGTCGAAATTTTGGCAGAGCTTCGCTTGAGCGAAAGATCTTTTGATTTTTTGGCAAAGACTCGGTCTTGACTCTTACGCATTCCGTGCGGGTCAAGGTCAATAGTCAATGTCGGAGTCAAGATCCCACCAATTTTTCTTTGTCGGAATTTCGGCAGAATTTCGCTTGAGCGAAAATCTTGGCTTCCGTTATGAGCTAAGGCTTGACCTTTACGTGGGTATGCAACTGGGCTATATGACACGGACTAGACCAAAAACCAACCAAAAGTCACGGTTTTTTGAAACGTGTGACACCTGACCGTGCATTGGTCGACACCGGCCGCCATGGGGAGGTTGGGATGATTCCGTGCGCGCCCGGGAGCATCGTAAGGCTGTCCGTGACTGCAGCTGGAACCACCCTCGGGTTTGAAGGACGTGCGTGCAAAAGTATACAGGATATATCAAGTGCGCGTAGTGTGCGGTCTCCTAAAAATGTTCCTTTTTGAGTTAAAACAGAGATTTTCATAATGTGTTTTAAAGGAATGATTTTCGGGACGGGGGAAAATGCAACACGTAAGCACGTAAATTTTCTGGAGCCCCGCCGCCATGGAGCCGAGTAGCCCCAAGCCGCTAGGACTGCGATTAACCATGATTTTTCCCGGTGGAATTGCCACCGAGGTCGCCCTGGCCGTAATCCAAGGAGGATTGAGCCGTACGACTGCATGGATCAATTTTCCAGGTTCCACTCCTTTTGCTATTTTTCGGGTTGTTTCCCGTTTCAAAGTATGCACAGATCCCAAGATGCAAATGATGCAATGCATGGTAAAGAAAGCAAGCATGATTAATGAAATCGGCGATGGGAGTCTAACCCGCTCAAAGGGAAAAGCTTTCTTTGATTTTTTTTTTCAAATTTTTTTTTCGAAAAAACGATACTGGTACGTGGATTGTTAAACCACCGGTTATCCCAACTCCCACGTCAGGGAGTGTACAGGAAGGGTAAGTGGTTTCCACCTATATACCGAGTATCGATTTTTGTTTCGAAAATAAAAGCTTTTCTCCTTTGGGATGTCCCCAGCGGAGTCGCCAAACTGTGAATGTGTGCCCAAAATTTTGTGTTGGATTCACGCGAGTTTGAAGACATCCGAGTTATTTGAAAAACGGAGTCGCCACGCCATTTTGATTACCTCAAAACTTTGAAAAAAAGGTTTTATGGGTTCGGAGGTTAAGTTACCCCTTGGGAAGAACGTTTGGCGTTCACCCAAGGTGCCTTGCCGGAGCAAGTCTCCCAAGATTTCAGTAATCGTGCTTGCTTGCGTGCTTTCTTGTGTGCATGTGTTTTAAAAAAAAGGGGGGAATGTCCCAAGTTGTCTTCCGGACGTACAAACCATTTGTTGGTTGTCGCTCGAGATTTCTTGGAATTTTATGTATTTGGGATTATGATCCCGTCCTCATCTTATGACTTGTGATCATCGCGTTTTAACCTCGGGACCCTCGGGACTTGCGTGATCGAGAGAATGACTCTCTTTTGGTCAAAGATGAGGTTCTTTAGAAAAGGAGAGTCCTTAGCCCATCAATCCTACGCTTTAAGACGGTCGAGCTCGTATAGAGGCTTCATACTCTTTCTTAAGCGATAATCGGAGATATAGGGTTCAAGGTGTCCCTTTCTAAAGAAATATGGAACCTTTAATGGAAGGAACGATGTAAAGATAGGATCTTTTACACCGGTCCGTTCCAAGGTTGGGGGAAAAGGGAAAATGCATGATGAAAAATGCCTCTTTAATGAAAAGATGACATTTTTGGGTTGCAAATGATGCACTTAGTTTAAAGAAATAATCTTTATTGCAAATGATGCATAAAAATTTGATTTTTATGCATTTTTGTTGAAGAAATTGGCATTCATTATGCAAATGATGCATAAAGATTGCATTTTGAAAAGCATATGATGCTAGTTTATGGTAAAGACATGGTCTTTAAAGCAAATGATGCTTGAACAAGGGATTTTGGATGCAAAGGATGCATTTTTATTGAAAAGATTGGGTTTTTATATGCAAATGATGCATAAAAATGACATTTTTATTTGAAAATGGAGGTTTTAGGTGCAAAGGATGCACCTTTATGAAAAAGACTACATTTTTATGACAAATGAGGTCTTAATGCATGCAAAAGGGGAAGGGGGTGATAAAGATGTGATCTTTAACTATGAATGCCAAGTCCCAAGCAAGATATATGAATGCAATGAGCAATTATATCAATTAAAAGCAAGGTTAGGGCGTGCGAGGTTACCAATTGCTTCCTTTGCTTCTTTGGTTGGAGCTAGGAGGAGAGGTTGGTCTTGGATCTTCAAGGAGGAGGGAGGGAGCTTCTTGGCCTTCTTCTTCACCTTCTTGAGCCTTTACCAATATTCTTCACGTCTTGGGAGTGACTGATTGTATTGCTATGGATTGTGTGTATTGTTGTTGTTGTGTGTTGAAATGGATAGAGGAGGGCTCTATTTATAGGCAGTCTGGATAAGGCTAATGAAGCCGTGCGGCTAAGAGCAGCGAGCTAATGCAGCCGTGCGGGCTTATCCATTGTGACTCAGCATTCTAGAACCATGCAAGGTGGCATTATTCTAGAACCTTCTTCCTAATTAAGAAAAACGTGTTTTCTTAATTAGGAAGGCTCCCTTCAGCCCTAATTTTAATTTGGGACTGTTCCAGGACATTTCCGGAACACTAGGAAGGTCCGGGGAGTTACCGGGAAACTTACCAAAATTGCCGGGAAATTTAACCGGAAGGCATGAGCCAGATTTGGGTACTTACAGAGCCCAGATTCTGGCCGAGCTACTGGCTATAGAGGAGGCTGAGAAGGAGGATATAAGATCAGAGAGGGTGGCTCCCTCTCAAGTCTCTAACAGGCAGCAGGCCAGGAGTGCTAGGCCTAATGAGGGTGTGGGACAGAACGGCGAAGACAGGATAGTTCAACGACCTCCAACTCTCATTCATGTGCCGAGTAATGACTTAAGGGCTAGCCTCACCAGGAATAGGGAGCAGGAGGCTCAATCAGATTTGAGGACGCATCTAGAGGCCAATAGAAGCCGACGTGGTTCCCCTGCCCGGACACAAAGATCAGGATCTCACAGGGACAGGAATGGGCGCAGGTCGCCCATAAGAGAAGAAAGGCGCAGGTCGCCACTTGGAGATAATAGGCGCAGGTCGCCATCGAGGGATGAGAGGCGCAGGTCGCCCCCAAAGGAATGACAGGCATAGGTCTCCAGTTCGATCAGAAAGGGCTCATTCTCATCGAGACAGGAGGAGTAGGCAGGTAACTCCCCCCAGGAGTGAAGGTCAAAGGTCGAATGCCGTTCCCCCTGCAGGAGATGACAGACCCGACGCTAGGGAATGGCTGATGATGAAAAAGAGGTTCGAACAATGGGAGGAGGAGAAGAAAAAGGACATTGGAAAGGTTGAACGAATCGACTTTGCTCTTCAACCTTTGTCCAAGGAACTGAGAGACAGTCGACCTCCTGCTGGATTTAGGTTGCCCCTTCTAGAGAAGTATTCAGGGTCAACCAACGCAAAAAGTCATATAGCACATCTGGAAGCCACAATGTGCTTTGTCGCCAATGAGGACGACAATATGTGTAAAGCTCTCATAAGCACACTCACTGGGGCAAATTTCTAACCTGGTTCAATGGTTTGGCAGCTGGTAGCATCTCCACCTGGACGTGTTTCAGGACAAAGTTCCTAGATCGCTTCTCAACTGCTGGAGCTCGAAAGGTGACAGTTACTGATCTAAGTAACTTGGTGCAAGCTAAAAATGAAAGCTCAATGAGCTACTTCACCAAGTTCAAGGAGATGGTGGATAAGATCGAGGAAGATCTCACTGACAGGGAAGTTATCAACTGCTTCAGGAATGGTATTTCCTCGGCAGACATGGATTACGAACTAACGGTGCGTACAGTGACTACTCGACAGGAGTTGTTCAAGAAGGTTTATAACGTGGCACTAGCCGAGGAGAGAAAAGAAAAGAAGAATGGGAAAGGTCCCAAGGTTGAGGTCGCCGATGACAAGAAAGACTCCAACAAAAATGGAGGAAACAATAAAAATGGAAAGAATAGGACCAGGGCAACAGAGAAGGTGCCCGAGGCTTTCACTCCCCTAACGGTGAGTCGAACTGAAATCTTGAATGCGGTCGAGCTGGCACCACCTGCCCCCATGAACCCAGGCAACAAGTTCCGAAGGGACAATAGCAAGTACTGTGATTACCACAAAGACACAGGTCACCTAACAGAAGATTGCTTGGGATTGAAGCGTATCATCCAGAGAATGGTCGACCAGGGAAGGCTCGATGCATATGTTAAAAGGTCTCAAGCTGGTGGAGGCGAGCAACCAGCAGGTGGACAGCAGGGACCAAGGCAACCTAGATTGAACTTGGGAGTAATCACAGAGCAAGCCAGCAACACAGCCATCAAACATAAAAATTTTCAGCTCAACAAGGCCCCACATGTGCCTCCAAGGAGAGATGTCAGAGACGATGTGATAAGCTTCTACCCCCATGAGTTGGCAACCAATATGGCGGCTAGGGAGCAAGTTCTCGTCATCCCAGGTCTCATAGATGGATGTACGACGAGCAGACTCTTAGTCGACACGGGGGCCTGCAAGGACATTTTATTCTACAAGACTTTCCAAGAGATGGGACTTAATGACGAGCAGCTTGAAAGATATGATGGCAGGTTGGAGGGTTTCACCAACCATCGAGTTGATGCCAAAGGACAGATTGAACTCGACGTCGACCTAGGCCAGCACCCCCACAGGGTAGTATCAAAGGTACAATTTATTGTGATAGATGTGAACAGTGACTATGCTGCTATACTTGGTATTCCTGGTCAGGTCGCGCTTGGAATGGTGGCATCAATCCCTCACCAGCGAGTCAAGTTCCCTACACCTGCTGGAGTAGGATGTGTACAAGGCACAGCTCGATCCTACCTGGATCATGTTCTCAGAGAAAGAAAGAAAAGGGAGTTAGAAATTGAGACTGCAGATGGTTACTTGAAGCTGTCCCAGTCAGTCACCAAAACTACCCGACTGTCAACGATCACCAATGTGGAAGAGTCGACCTATCGCTCAAATGACGAGGTCATGTTTGAGTCGACACGTCACTCTGAAACCACAACGGTCGATCCAGATGTAGTTATGGTCGACCAAGTCCTCATAGGCAACCTATGCCTCCAGATCGACAATAACTCGGGGGCCACCACCAGCGAGGTTGCAGATAAGCTGGATGATATGATAGCTGAGGAAGCTCCACACCTGGGGGCCGAGGAGAGAAAAAGAGTTAGGGAGATCATCATTGAGACTCTGCAGTTCAGAGATGGTCCAGAGCTGGAGGCTGTGGACGAGCTAGAATCAGTAGTCACCAACCCTTCCTACCCTGACCAAAAAATTCAGATTGGGAAACAATTGTCAGCTGAAGAAAGGCTGGAAATCATCGAGCTACTCAAGGGGAGCAATGATGTCTTTGCGTGGAGAGTAGAAGACATGAAGGGAATCAAGGAAGAGGTCGCCGTTCACAGGCTTGAAGTCAACCCGACCATAAAGCCTAGACCCCAAAAATTGAGAAGTTTTGCTCACGATAAGGAGGAGGCCATAAAAGCTGAGGTACAAAAACTTTTGAGTGCAGGTACTATTAAGGAGGCCACTCATACAACGTGGTTGGCCAATGTGGTCATGGTGAAGAAATCAAATGGCAAATGGCGGATGTGTGTCGACTTCACCACTCTGAATCTTGCTTGCCCGAAGGACAGCTACCCCCTTCCTAGAATTGACAAACTAGTTTATTCCATTGCTGGTCACTCCACCCTCAGCTTCCTCGACGCTTACCCAGGGTACCACCAGATTAAGATGCATGAGGACGACATAGTCAAGATGGCATTTCAAGCGGCTGGAGGCATCTACTGCTACAACATGATGCCATTTGGATTGAAGAATGCAGGTGCGACTTATCAAAGAATGGTGAACAAGGTCTTTGCCTCATAAATTGGCCGAAATATGGAGGCTTACGTCGACGATATGGTCATCAAAACTAAGACCGAATGTCACGTAGTCGACCTAAAAGAAACATTCGCCAATCTGCGAGCAAATGACATGAAACTCAATCCCAGCAAGTGTGTCTTTGGAGTAGCAGCTGGAAAGTTCCTGGGATTCATGGTGTCCCAGAGAGGTATAGAAGCTAACCCGGAAAAGATCAAGGCTCTAGTCTAGATGAAGGAGCCTACAAGTATAAAGGAGATGCAGCGACTCAATGGCAGGGTGGCAGCCCTAGGTCGCTTTATATCCAAGTCGGCTGAAAGGTCTCTCCCCTTCTTCAAATCATTGAGGGGGACGAAAAACTTTGAGTGGACGGCCGAATGTCATTCGTCGTTCCAACAACTCAAAGAATACCTTGCTACCCCTCCACTATTGAGCAGCCCGACCACTGGTGAGACCTTGTTTGTATATCTGTCTGTGGAGACAAGTCGGTGGCAGCAGTCTTGATTAGAGAAGAGGAAGGACTTCAAAAGCCAGTTTACTATGTCATCAAGGCCCAATCAGACGTAGAGGGCCCAATCAGACGTAGAGGGCAGGTACTACAATGCTGAAAAGGTTGCATATGCTCTAGTCATAGCTTCAAGAAACCTGCGAGCTTATTTCCTGGCTCACCCTATAGTGGTTCTTACAAATGCTCCCTTGAGAAAAATATTGCACAAGCCGGAGAGTTCAGGTCGTTTGCTCAATTGGTCAATTGCCCTTACGGAATTTGACATCGAGTATCGACCTAGAAAAGCATTGAAGGCTCAAGCTCTAGCAGATTTTTTGGTCGAGCTTACGTTCACCAAGGAGGACAGCGAGCAGCGAGCTGAAAGGGAGAAAAACAAAGGGAAAGAACAAGAGTCCCAGCCCGCCATCACTCTACCCGACGATTGTTGGAAAGTCTACTCGGATGGATCAGCAACCAAAAATGTTAGTGGAGCCGGGATTGTCTTGATCGAGCCAGAGTCGGGGACCGTGTACGAGGAGTCACTAAGGTTCAAATTCGATGCCTCCAACAATCAGGCGGAGTATGAAGCCCTGGTAGCAGCCATAGAGTATGCCAAGTGCTTTGGAGCGACTAAAATCATGGCCTATTGTGACTCCCAGTTGGTAGTCAACCAGGTTAGAGGCGAGTACGAGGTACTTAGTTCCACTCTGATCAAATACTGCGACCTGGTGAAGGAGTTGATAAAGGAATTGGAATTGCAGGAGATTCAGAGGATTGGACGGGAAGACAACGAGCTAGCCGACCTCCTCTCGAAATTAGCCACTTCAGATGAGCCACATGAGGAGCCCATCTCTTTCCTCGAAAATCCAGCTTATGAGAGGATAAAAATTCAATGCGTAGAGGACGCTTCAAGAAATTGGGTTTATGAGAAGTGTTGGATCGAAGAAATGAAGGCGTACCTAGAAAGTGGCGAGCTGCCTGATGACGAGAAGAAAGCTCGAGCTATCAAAAAGAAAGCTCCGAGGTACGTCATTCAAGGAGGCGATCTGTTCAGAAGATCCTACACTCGACCATTGCTAAAGTGCATCCACCCTCAAGAGTTCGCCCTATTGATACATGAAGTACACAGTGGGATTTGTGGTGGACACCCGGGGGCCAGGACTCTAGCCGACAAGTTGATCACTTTGGGGTACTACTGGCCACACATGAGAGCTGACACTCATAACTTTGTTCAGCAATGTGATCAATGTCAAAGGTTTGCCAACCTACCTCATATGCCTACAACTGAGCAGACTCCAGTGATCGCTGCTTGGCCATTCGATATATGGGGCGTCGACTTGATTGGACCCTTCCCTCCCGCCCGGGGAAATTGCAAGTATGTGATCGTCGCCATAGATTATTTCACCAAGTGGGTTGAAGCAAAACCACTAGCTCGCATCACAGAGGAAAATGCCATTAACTTCATCCACGACTTCATCTGGTGTAGATTTGGTTTTCCTAGAGCTATAGTATCTGACAACGGCCTACAATTCTCCCAAACCTTTGAAACAGAGATGAATTGAGTAGGGATCAAGCATTGGAAATCTTCTGTCGCCTATCCCCAAGGAAGGGGGCAAGCTGAAGCTGCAAACAAGCTCGTACTATCCTCACTCAAGACGGGCCTTGTAGGTCGACGCAATAACTGGTTGGACGAACTCCCCCTTGCTCTTTGGGCAGTTCGCACAACCACTCGGGGGCCTACTGGGGAAACCCCATTTGCTTTAACATATGGGTCAGAGGCCATGGCACCTGCTGAACTCAGATTTCCCACTGCTAGAGTAACCTTCTTTGATCAAGAGCAGAACGACATCAACAGATTGATCGACTTGGATTTAGTCGACGAGAAGCGAGACACGGCTTACCTTCGAATGGTTAACTACAAGCAGCGGACTAAAAGTTACCACGACAAGAAGGTGAAAGCAAGATCATTCCAAGTGGGAGATTATGTGTTGAGGAAGATTGAAGCAACGGGGAGAAGGACCCAGCAGAACAAGCTATCTCCTAACTGGGAAGGTCCTTTCATAGTTACTCGAGTTGTCAAAGAAGGCACTTACATGATTGATCATCCTGATGGTGAGGAGCTGAAGCACCCATGGCATGCAACTCACCTCATCAAGTACTACTTCTAAAGTTCTCATCTATAGCTCAGTTCAAGACTATTACAGTTCCTAAGATTGAAATTTGTCATAGTTCTAGCTTTACATTGATGTAAGCGGTTCCCTATTTCAATAAAAATTGCACCTTTATTCGACTCAACATTGTGTTACATAAATTTCAACAAGCTCGACTCATAGTCAGCTTCGTTTCAACAAGCTAGATTCTTAATCAGCTTCGTTCATTTAAGCAAGTCCGACTCTTAGTCGACTTCGTTCTAACAAGCTCGACTCTTAGTCAGCTTCGTTTTAACAAGCTCGATTCTTAATCAGCTTCGTTCATTTAAATAAGTCCGACTCTTAGTCGACTTCGTTCTAACAAACTCGACTCTTAGTCAGTCTGTTCTAATTAGCTCGATTCTCAATCAGCTTTACACATTAAAATGAGTCCGACCTAGGGTCGACTTCATTCTAATGAGCTCGACCCTTAGTCAGCTTTAATGACATGAACAGGATCAACTCTTAGTCAATCTTGTTACCAAAAGCTATACAAGTCTGAAGTCGATTGAACCAACACATGACAGGTCGACCTTAGTCTTAGGGTGACTCATTTGCCCTACTATATCTAGCTTGACACTTACATCAAAAGCATACAACATGCAATAAAAGGAAGTCAGCTATGATTAAACATAAGTAAGTCTCCCAAAGTGGGCCAAGACTTATTCGAATAAAGTTACAAAAGTACTATGCCTCCCAAAAAATAGGGCCAAGGCATCTAAGTATTCATAAAACCAAAAAACAAGAAATGTTTGGGACTTGTTCGTTACATAGCCATCAATTTCAAAGTTAAATCTGTGGGATCACCTTCAACTTGACCACGGGTAGCCGCTTGCTCATCTACAGTTTCCTCCTGCTGCTGGGGGCCAATTGGTTTACCTGACTCAGAAAACCCATGCCTTGGAGTATCACCATCAAAGGCCGGTGAATCAGGCTCCTCGAGTTCAGCCAGGATGGTGTTGAAGTTAACCTTTTCGATAGCAGGAGGGTCCCAAGGTGCAGCCTCTGCTTCATCATCATCTTTAATTATAAGCTCCAGGTCATTATCATTGAATGGCACCAAGGAGTGGCCTTGGCGAGCTGCTGTGTTATATGGATCCTCAGAAGCCCATTGAGCTAGCTGTTCGACTGATATATTGACAGAGGGATCCACTATTATACGTCGAGCCATATGAGCCCGACCTACATGGAAGAACCCCCTTGCTTCTTTGGTAATATGGGCGTGCAGCTCATCACTATCTTTATAAGCCTTGACAGCATCCTCCTTTGCAGTCTTTACAGCAGCAGCAAGGTCCACCTCCCATTGGGCTCGAACGACATCCAGCTCCTCCTGTTTCTTAGCCAAAGTAACTGGCACCTCCTCCAACTGTTGAACC
This sequence comes from Adenophora triphylla var. japonica, assembly GCA_022495995.1. Taxonomy (NCBI): domain Eukaryota; kingdom Viridiplantae; phylum Streptophyta; class Magnoliopsida; order Asterales; family Campanulaceae; genus Adenophora; species Adenophora triphylla. The sequence goes on along the minus strand of JAFEMH010006374.1, from coordinate 64,304 downwards.
GCCAATTCAAGATCAGCAGCTAGATTCTTCTTTTCCTCCTTAAGGGCAACGAGTTCCTTGGTAGCTTCTCCCAACTGGCCCCAGGCTTCTTCTTTGGCCTTTATTTCGTTGTCCTTCACAAGCTTCAAAGCTTCATACGAGTTGTCCAAGTCTGATTGCTCTTCCTTCAAGTTTTTGAGCTCCTCCTGCAACGTAGCGTTGGCTTCTTTCAGTTTCCCCACCTTGGCGTTCTCCTCCTCCAGCTTCTTCAACTCTTCATTTTTTCTAGCCAGCATGGACTTGGCTAGCTTTTCCTGCTCCTCAGCAGCCTTCCAATAAGTCGTAGCCAGGTCAATCATGGCAAGAGACTGAAAGGACGAATGGGAAGAAGGTGTTAAGTTTGGGAAACAGAAAGGAAGCCTGGAATAAGCGAGTAAAATAAAGGTAGCAACACAAGAGAGTGCAAGGGTTACCTCGGAAGAAGCTAACCCGACCCTAGCTCTGCAAGCTTCTGGAGTCAGAGGCTTCTTGGTAAATTCCATGATCAAATCCTGGTCAGCACCCCTCCTGACCACGGCCTGTCCATACTCCAGCTCTGGGTACTCCCTGGCTAAGCAGTTGATCCTGGTCAACGGGACCACATCACTTAGCTCGTCAACGCGAGACTGGATCAGCTCGTCATAAGAAACCTGGACGGGAGAAGGCTGGGGACTCCTGACTTCAGTCTCCATTGGCTCATTAGCGTCGACCTGATCAACTGTCGAGCTCACCTTGGTTTTCCCAATTTTGATTTTCTTACTAAGAGGGGCTACATCATCATCCTCCTCCTCCCCGTCTAACTCGATCACAGGCGACTTGGCCTTGAAAGCTCTTTTAGCCTTGGACTTGGCTTTGGCTTTGGTCTGGCTACGAGTTCTAGTCTTGTCGGCCCCTTCAGCTGGCTCCACAGCTTGATCAGATATGTCGACCTCATCAGGATCGACCTCTTACATTCCACGAGCGGCATCTCGGCTGGTCTTCCTCCAGTTCCTCAAGGTTCTCCTCCACTGGAATAGAATTGACAGGTTCCACATCCACTGTCTTCAAAATCTCTTGACGAAGAACGCCCTCTCTCTCTCGATGTTCTTTGGCATTGGCTGCCCCGCAGCTCCTCTTGCTCTTCCTGATGTCAATAACTCGGCCCATGCTTGCTTCCTGCTCTGGAGTTAGAACTGCACCAAGGTTGAAATAATAAAAAGGTTTAGATCGACATATGGAATCTTTACATACGAGCAAACAGTTCTATGTATGAATTAAATATGTACGAGCTAATTATTCTACATACGAGCAGAATGTTCTATGTACGAATTAAATTTGCGAATAAACAATCAGCGAGTTAAGATATATGCTAGCTAACGAGTTCAACACACGAGCAGTTAGTCTGAGTATGAGCAAAACATGTACTTGTCAACAAATACAAGAGGGTTCAAGGGACAATCGAGTTCTTACCCCCGAAGTGCTCTACTCGGTCCTTACAGTGATTGGCAGTTTTCTTACAATAATGACATTCCCTCTTGAATCTGAATCGAGCTCCCTCATGGGTAACCCAATCTGGGTATCTTTGGCATCTTACCACTGGAACCATGGGCACGACATCTCCTTCACCGACCATCAATCCAGCTTGGATAAAGTTATTCTTGTTGGTTCCCAGGGCATCCCAACTGATAGCCCCCTTTTTGGTTAACTCCACCAACTTCTTGCGCAAATCATTGTGCCAATATGGCGCCCAGTAGTTCTCCTCGCTCACACCAGTTGTATCAGCACTGGGTAAGGGAAATTCCCATCCTCTTCTACTTTCTACCAACAATACATAGGAGTTCCATCCACTAGCCTTACCAGGGAGATTGGCAAACAGTTTGGGAGACTTTGGCTTGGAGGGAGTACTTATCCCACTATCCTTATCAAACTTAATACTAAAGAACTCCTTGAACACCTTCATATAAGGCTCATACCCTAAGAATCTACAAACCATAATGAAGCAAACAAGTACCCTGCAGGTGTTGGCTCCTAGTTGAAGTGGCAGTGCATCTGTGCATTCTAAGAACTCATTTATGAAGGGGTCCAGTGGTAACCTCAAACCAGCTTCAAATTGGCCATAGTAGAAGGCCACCCTGGTGGAATCCTCCTCATAGGTATCCCCAAACTGTTTGAAGAAATCACTTTTGCTATACAAGGTGACATCAAACTCCTTCTTATCGACTTCACAAAAGTCATGTATCATGCTCAAGCGAGACAGAAAATTTTGCTTCCCCCTAAATGGCCTTGGAGGGACATAACCCCTTTCATTCTTTCCCGGCGCCACAGTAGTTTCAAAAGCATCCACAATACGCGGGCTTGAGGAAGCAGAGACATCAGCTTCTCCTTGAGTTGCCATATCTGTACAAGAAGAGGGGGAAACAGGGGAATCAGTTCTACATGAAGTCTCAGGAGTCCTAGAAGACACACTAAGGGGCGACCTAGATTCCCCCGGAAATCCAATCCTATTTCTAATAAAGGAGGGTTTATTGGCATCCTGGACATAGAACACAGCTAAATGGTCGAGAAGCTCATGAAAGAGATGAAAGGACACAACTCTTGGGTCATTCGTTTCTAGGGCACCTAAGTCCTCTCCCACTGGTAAAGTTAGTTCGGTGAATCGCAAGCCCCAACGAGTCAAAATTAAAGAGCACTCCTCTACAGTTATCTCTCTCCACTCTCCATTCAAGTGTTTGTAGACTCTACGATTGACGCTACAGTAACCATACCCAGCTTCGGTCTCGCAACTAAAGGTCCTAGGCATGGAAAATTAAAGAAATTGCAAAAATTAAAGTCCTAATTCTGAAAGACAAGGGGAATACCTTTAGCGGTTGAAAGAGGAGCGGAACAATGGAGGACGAAAACACCAATTTATAGCAAGGATCAATTTCCCTTATCGTCGCTGGAATCACGCACAGAGTTCAGGGACAGCAAAAGTTGTAAATGGAGAAGGATTCTTGAATTTATATCTTCCTGAATTGGAAAGGGCAAAGGGAAATTCAAAATTAATTTTCCTAATTAATGGCGGAAACAGTTTCCTAGGCGGACTCTCAAACATCAAAATTGTAATCATTATGGCAAAAACGGCGCTCCTTCATCTCTGACCGTTCATCACCAACGTCCAGGATCCTGCCACGTCATTTTAGTCGACTAAAGTATCATTACAAGTAGCGACCTCCGAGTCAACAATTCTCGTCGAAAAATTTCCTTAACTTCCTAGTTGAAAAAGTCAACTCGAAAGTTGGGGGCCACTGAACATACCAAAAGTATCTAGCTGGGCCTAACGAGTAAAAGCCCAATCCACAAGCAATCATTGCCACCATATTCTATGTGGGCTAGGCCCAATCATTACATGGCCCAAGGCCCATCTCATGTATCAGTCGACTAAGTTCATCGTCCGACCTATCAGGTCCCGACCTAGCTTAGTTCGACCTGAAGATCCGAGTTCTAATACGGGTACGATCCGTGCTCTACCTGTCAGTCAGGTCGACCATTCCTCAAATGGCGACCTCGACCTAATCAACAAGCGTCGACCTAACTAATATGGGCGCACGTGGGTTAAGTCTTTCCATAACTGCATTCCTACAAATCAGGGACTGTTATAGACACGTTCCCATGACCCATAACTGCCGCTGAAATCTCGGAGCTCATGTAGCCCCACCAAAAATACAACAGTTAACACCTATAAATACATCATCACTACCAACGGTGCAAAGGTAACTGCCATTTTGTTATCTGAATTCATTATTCAATACATTTTGAGCTAAATTCAACTTTAATCTTACTCTCACGCCCGAGGGTCTAAGCCGGAGACACATCCGGCTAGTCGTGGGTTCTTGTTTTCAGGTCAGGAGCCAGGTGATTAGTCCTGCCACGTAGAGGATTACTGATAAGCACAATTCCTGCAGCATCAAGCCCAAACTTGGAAAATGACTTTTTTGTACCAGAGATTGTTAGGTTCGGAGGTCACGTTACTGAAATTACCCGGATCCGAGAAAGGCCTCGCGGCCCCGGCATCTGGCATCTTTCGCGTTGGAGGGTGTCTCGCCGTTTGTTTTCGCATTTGTAGAGTCGCCACGCCGTTTTTATTAAGCCCAAAACATTGAAAAAGGGCATCAGTTTAAAGATAATTTTAAACTGTTTTTGTGTGATGAGATTTTGAGTTCGGAGGTCAGATGACTCCCCGGGAAGAGAATATTAGAATATTAGAGCTCACCCGAGTAGCCTCGTAAAACGAGTCTTTCGGATACCCCTAATATCCTTTAAATGTTGTGTGTGTGTGTGTGCTTTTAAAAATGCATGCTGTATCGGATGTCTACATTGTATACTATGTATTGAAATGTATTGAAATAGTAAAGGAAGGGAGCCTTACCAATGTTGGTTCGCGTCTGTCTTCCGCTGTGGAATGGTGTTTGAGGCCGGAGTAGCGTTCCGGTACGGATCGGGATTGCTTCGGGAGATGCCGGTTGTCTGCGGACAGAGTTTCGGCGTGAGTTGAGGTTGTAGGCTGCGTTCGGGCAGAGGTTCGGCGTGCGTGGGGATCGTCGGGATCACTCGGGCAGAGGTTCGGCGTGCGTTGTGGTGGCAGGAGTCACTCGGGCAGAGTTTCGGCGTGGTTTGGGATCGTCGGTTTGACTCGGAAAGAGCCGGGACACCGTGGAAAGACCGACGAGGCCTCGGAGTACCACGAGGGCCTCGAGTACCTCGAGAGTGCCTCGGGCGGCGGGAGCGTCTCGGGAGCGCTCGGGAGGCTTCGGAGCACCACGAGGGAGCTCGAAAGGCCTCGGAAGGATCCGAAAGGGGCGGGAGTGCCTCAAGAGGACTTAGAGGGGAGCCGAAGGCTAAGGGAGGAAGAGAGAGAAGAGGGAGGTGTGTGAAAATGAGGAGGGGAAACCCTCTATTTATAGTAAAAATTTCGGAGCAAAGAGGTCCGTACGGACCTTCTTGGTTATCCGAGAATTTTGGATTTCCTCGATTTGAGGGAATGCGCAATGATGGAGAATATTACGGAATGATGGTGTTCCTGAGCAATAAGGTCCGTACGGACCATCTTGCATGCAAAGAGGTCCGTACGGACCAACCTCTGCGAGGATGTAATCATTTTCCCCGGGATTTGAGGGAATATTGTGGACTTTAAGGGGATTTAGTAATCATTGAAACAAAGAGGTCCGTACGGACCTTAATTGCCTACGATTTCTGAAAATTCCCAAAAGGTCCTTTTGTCCCTTTTATCCCGGGAAGGCTCCTCCTTTGGTTTGGTTGGGGGTTTGAGAGGGTTTTGAGAGGGTTTTGAATGGATGAGGTCTACGAGGCTGCGTGGATGAGTCTGCGGTGTTTCCCGTGTGTTTGAAAGGGGGTGATCCAGTTGGGGTACTTACGAAGCCCTCGACGACGTCACTTATGAAAGAAGTGGGGTCGCCGATAAGATAAGGGTCCTAATCTGGATCGCGTCTTTGGGAGAGGAAGTGGCGGGTGAGGGTGATGTGAGGACGTGGTGGTGCCACTTTTGTGTGACCGTTTAGGTCGATAAGTGGACCTGTGATAGGATTCCTACGTATCCTGGCGGGAATCAAGCACAGGTCGTAGTTCGGGTGTGGGGTGAGTGTTTTGTGAATGCGAGCGTGGTGGTGCCACGAAGTGTCGTGTGACCGCCGAGGTCGGTTGTAAGGACGTGGTGGTGTCTGGTGACCGCGTGGGTCGATGGTGGACCACGTGATAGGATTCCTACGTATCCTGGCGGGAATCAAGCACAGTCGTAGTTGAGGTCGTGAATTTGTGTGGGCGTGGTGGTGCCCTGAAGTGTTGTGTGACCGCCGAGGTCGGTGGTAGAGACGTGGTGGTGTCCTAAGATGTGGTGACCGACGAGGTCAATTGTGAGGACGTGGTGGTGTCCTAGGATGGAAATTTTACGATTTTCCGAATCGGGTGGTTTAAGGCCTTAGGTGAGGAGATAGAGTGAGGACTGAATCGTCTTCGGTGCGGTTGGTGCCACGGGGAGGACTTTGAATCGTCATCGGCGGCGGTTGGTGCCTGCTTTGGAGGACTTTGAATCGTCATCGCGGCGGTTGGTGCCATGGGAGAGGACTTTGAATCGTCATACGCGGCGGTTGGTGCCACGAGGGACTTTGAATCGTCATCCAGCGGCGGTTGGTGCCACTGGAGGGACTTTGAATCGTCATCTGGCGGCGGTTTGATGTAATGCGCGAGGACTTTGAATCGTCTTCTAGCCGCTTGATTTGATGTAATGCGCGAGGACTTTGAATCGTCTTCTAGCCTTGATGTAATGCGCGAGACTTTGAATCGTCTTCTAGCCGCAGTTTGATGTAATGCGCGAGGACTTTGAATCGTCTTCTAGCCTTGATTTGATGTAATGCGCGAGGACTTTGAATCGTCTTCTAGCTTGATTTGATGTAATGCGCGAGGACTTTGAATCGTCTTCTAGCCGCAGTTTGATGTAATGCGCGAGGACTTTGAATCGTCTTCTAGACGCAGTGTAATGCGCGAGGACTTTGAATCGTCTTCTAGCCGCATTTGTGGAGGCGTGGCTGCCCTGTGCTTCGAGAGGTGTAGATGCCTTTGTGCTTTTGCATGTTGAGTAGAAGGTTGGACTTACGATGACTGCCGGTGCTTGCGCTGCCGTTGAAGTGGGCAAGGATGACGGTCGGTGCTGGGATATGCAGTCTTGTATGACTTCCCTTTGACTTGTTGGGGAGGAGCTCGGGCTTACTTTGATGGCCGGTGCTTGCGTTGCCGTTGAAGTGGGCGAAGTTCGGGCTTACATCTGACTGCCGGTGCTTGAATTCTTTGAGGATGCATGACCACAGTAGGGGCCACTTTTGTTGGGAAGATGACTTCGGACCTCCTTTTGAGGGCCAGTGGTTGAGTTGTCGTTGAGCGTTTGGAGGCATCTTGTGCCTTGATATTCGTGCTGGGAGGTGTTGGCTCCTTCTTGAATGGCCGTTGAGCGGGCGTTGGTTGAATTGCCGTTGAGCGTTTGAAGGCGTCTTGTGCCTTGGGATTCGTGCTGGGAGGTGTTGGCTCCTTCTTGAATTGCCGTCGGGCGTTTTGGAGGCGTCTCGCGCCTTGGGATTCGTGCTGGGAGGTGTTGGCTCCTTCTTGAATTGCCGTCGGGCGTTTTGGAGGCGTCTCGTGCCTTGGGATTCGTGCTGGGAGGTGTTGGCTCCTTCTTGAATTGCCGTCGGGCGTTTTGGAGGCGTCTCGTGCCTTGGGATTCGTGCTGGGAGGTGTTGGCTCCTTCTTGAATTGCCGTTGAGCGGGCGGTGGTTGAATTGCCGTTGGAGTGGGCGAGGACCGGTCTTACGTTGACGGCCGGTGGTTGATTTGCCGTTGAAGTGGCGAGACCGGTCTTACGTTGATGGCAGGGGATTGATGCCCCGTTGGAGTGGGCGAGGTTCGGTCTTACAACGGCTCAGTGGTTGATTTGCCGTTGAAGTGGGCGAGGTCCGGTCTTACGTTGACGGCCGGGGATTGAGTTGCCGTTGAAGTGGGCGAGGACCGGTCTTACGCTGATGGCCGGTGGTTGATTTGCCGTTGAAGTGGGCGAGGACCGGTCTTACGTTGATGGCCGGGGATTGAATTGCCGTTGGAGTGGGCGAGGTTCGGTCTTACACTGACTGCCGGTGGTTGATTTGCCGTTGAAGTGGGCGAGGTCCGGTCTTACGTTGACGGCCGGGGATTGAGTTGCCGTTGAAGTGGGCGAGGACCGGTCTTACGCTGATGGCCGGTGGTTGATTTGCCGTTGAAGTGGCGAGACCGGTCTTACGTTGATGGCCGGGATTGGAGTACCGTTAGGTGGCGAGGTTCGGTCTTACATGGCATTTGCCGTTGTTTGAATTGAAGGGTTAGGGACCATTACGCACTTGGATTTCTTGGAAAAGGCCTTAGGACGACCGAGGGGCAAAGATTATAAGGGCAGAAAGTAATTTGGCCACCCTTGCAAAGAGGTCCGTGCGGACCAACCTGGTTGCAAAAGAGGTCCGATTACGGACCATCTTGGTTTTTACGGTTCCCGAGGCTTTGACCAGGTTTAAATGACCGAGCCCTTCCCATTTCCTTCTTCTTCCGAGGCGTAAACCGGGCGAGAGAGAGAGGAAAAAAACCTCCATTGTTAACCAAACTCAAAGATTTTTTGCTTGAATTGTTTGCCATGGTTTGAAGGATCTCGAAGGAGTCGTCGTCAACGCCTTGAGTCGGGGAAGTGGTTGAGCGGCGAATGGAGCTCCAAAGGAATTGGATTTCGTTCGTTCCATCTTCGAAGAACCCGGATGTTTTGTATCCGAATCCGGAGGTGCACAATCGTCGCTCCATGAACGTCGGGGAGGTAAGAAATCTGTTCCGTTTTGATTCCCTGCTCGAATTTTTGAATGCTAGAACTAGGTTTTAGTTTTTCGCATTTTGAATTTTTTTGTTATTATTTTATGCCTTTTTGTGAAATTCTTGATGAATTGTTGAAAATGGACATGTAAAAATTGTGGGTATGTGTATTTTGTGCAGAAATGTGTAGATTAGCTCTTATTTGTGAAAATAAAGTGCCTATCTAGTGAATCGCATGCTTTGGTGTTTTGTACCGTATGCTATTTATGTATGTACATTGTGAGAAAAATTATCGTGTAGTGATAATTTTTGTGAAAAAAATGTGACACGTGCCGTGTTTTGTGACGGGTTATATGTGAAAGTGTGTGCCGTGTAGGGACGGATTTTTTTTTTGTGTTATGCATATGTGTCGTGCCGTGTTTTTTTTGGGTGACGGACTCTGTGGGGGAAAATATGTGCAATATGTGCCGTGTTGGGACGGATTTTCTTTTGAAAATGTGTCGTGTAGGGTTTAATCCCCCCCCCCTTTTTTTCTTTTGAGAAAATGTGTACAGTGTGTGCCGTGTTTTGTGACGGACTGCATGGGAAAAATTATATGCATGATATATGTGAAAATTATGTGCAATATGTGCCGTGTTTTGTGACGGGTTATATGTGCCTTTATATTAAGTATTGTGATTGACGTACCTGTTGGGATTGGAGTCAAAACCGTGAACAAAGGAAAAATCCGGAGGAGAATCTGTTGGGTTGGGCGACCGCCCATAGGGTGATGGGCGACCGCCCATGTGTACAGAAGGTTGGGCATCGTAGGGAATTCTTCTTGGGCGACCGCCCATGGGCTGCTGGGCGACCGCCCACGTGGACAGTCGGGGAGGCCGTTTCTGCAGCAGATTTTGTTTCCTAATTTGACCAGAATTCCTCTTGCTTGATGATTCCTTTCGGTAGCAATATTTGGAAGACTTGTGAAGAAAGAAGAATACTTTCTTGAGTAGGAATCCTTTTATTGCTAGGATTTGATTTCTTGTATCCTATAAATACATGTGGTAGCCTAGAAACAAATTGGTGCTGTGATTGTAAACATCTGAAAATATTATAGTGAGAATATTTTGGCTTGGTAGCGCCCCCGGACGTAGTTGTCGTTGCAACGAACCGGGTTAACATTCTTGTGTGTTCTTTTGTGTGTAATTTACTTTTCGTGTGTGTTGCATCTTATTATTCCTCCTAGCTTGGATCCGTTCCGCTGCGGTAATTCACAACAACTGGTATCAGAGCTCTTGGTTTTGTCGAATCATTGCTTGGGTTATCTTTTGCTATGGATTTCTTGGGAGCTTTGGAGGATGGTAATAAGGTATTGATCGAAAAGTTTGATGGGACGGATTTCAATTTTTGGAAGACGCAGATCGAGGATGTTTTGTGGAACAAGGATTTGTATCTACCATTAAAAGAAAAGCCGAAGGACATAGAGGAAGCAAAATTCGAAATCTTGGATCGGAAAGCGTTAGGGCTTGTTAGGCAAACGTTGACCAAGGATGTCGCGAAGAATGTTTTGGAGGCGAAGACTACCATGGAGATGTTGCAGATGTTGGCGAGCATGTACGAGGCACCATCGGCGGCGAACAAGGCTCATCTGATGAGGAAGCTGTTGAATATAAGGATGGTAGAGGGCATGTCGGCGACAAAGCACATAAGTGAATTCAAATCTACTGCGACCCAACTGTCTTCCGTGGCTGTTACTCTTGATGATGAGGTACTAGCGTTGATTTTACTTTCTTCTTTACCGGAAAGTTGGGATACGACTGCGATAGCAGTTAACGTTTCAACAGGAAAAGTGAAGTTGAAGTTTGCGGATGTCGTTGATGTGATTCTTGGCGAAGAAATTCGTAGAAAGAGTAAGGCAGGGACATCGGGGCTAGCACTGAATATCGGTGAAAAGGGTAAGAGTGGCAAGAAGGTGATTACTTGTTACGATTGTGGGGAGAAGGGGCACTTTAGGAGAAGTTGTCCGAAGCGGTCAGGCAGAGCGAAGGAATTGAATGTTGTCAAGAGTTAGCGGATGCATTAATCTTGGGTGGGAGCAAGCTCAACGGATTCGTGGGTTTTGGATTCGGGCTCGACGTTTCATTCGTGCACTAGTGCGTAAAGGATGGAGCAAGACATTCCGGTGATTTTGGGGTTGTTCGTTTGGGAGACAATAATCCGGTCAAGGTCATTGGAAAGGGGGTAGTTCGGGTCAAAGCAACGGATGGGACTGCTTTTGCGGCTACGTGACGTGCGACATATTCCGGATTTGAAGAGGAACTTGATTTCCATAAGGCAACTTGATAAGGAGGGTTGTGTGGTGACCTTCGGTTGTGGGACATGGAAGATAAACCGCGGAGCTAGCTTGGTGGCTCGTGGCGGGGTGGAAAATATGTTGTATACCACATGCAACATGAGTCGTTGGGGGAAACGAAGGCGAATCCCAATGATGAATGGTGGTGGCCGAGATCGCCATGGTGGGAGAAATTTCACTAAACGGTATGTTGATAGAAAATTGGGTAATGAAGTCGGCCGACGCGGAGCCAATTTGGCCAACATGGGAGCGGGATCTAGAACGGTGATGCGATGGGTTGCAAAGAACACACAAAGGTTCCAAGCTTGTGATTGTGTGGGGCACGTGGATTCGCGCTGCTCAGATCGATAGTTAGCACGCAAGTGAGCGGGGATGTGCAGGAGGATCATTCGAATGAAGACTCGGAGCATGGTAGAACCGACAGTTATGTTGAAGCGTTGCTCAGCTTCAATTCACTTGGATAACTAGACAAGAGGCCGGGCGCTACCAACGCATTAGCTGGCCACTGAAAACTGAGATTTGTTTGTTTCAAGACGAGGTATCATGGGTGGTTTGTCTGTGTGGGAGATTGTTGGGATTTGAGTCAAAACCGTGAACAAAGGAAAAATCCGGAGGAGAATCTGTTGGGTTGGGCGACCGCCCATAGGGTGATGGGCGACCGCCCATGTGTACAGAAGGTTGGGCATCGTAGGGAATTCTTCTTGGGCGACCGCCCATGGGGCCGGAGCGACCGCCCACGTGGACGCCTGGGAGGCCGTTTCGCACAGATTTTGTTTCCTAATTTGACCGTAATTCCTCTTGCTTGATGATTCCTTTCGGTAGCAATATTTGGAAGACTTGTGAAGAAAGAAGAATACTTTCTTGAGTAGGAATCCTTTTATTGCTAGGATTTGATTTCTTGTATCCTATAAATACATGTGGTAGCCTAGAAACAAATTGGTGCTGTGATTGTAAACATCTGAAAATATTATAGTGAGAATATTTTGGCTTGGTAGCGCCCGGACGTAGTTGTCGTTGCAACGAACCGTTAACATTCTTGTGTGTTCTTTTGTGTGTAATTTACTTTTCGTGTGTGTTGCATCTTATTATTCCTCCTAGCTTGGATCCGTTCCGCTGCGGTAATTCACAACAGTACCTTTGCTGTGTTTACCTGCAGGATGCGGGGCTTATGGCCGGGAAGGCCAAGAGGATGAAGACTCGGGGATCGCTCGAGGCTGTTGTGGAGCTATGGCAGCGGATGCCCGATATTTCCGTGGGCGGTAGGCCGAGTCCCCTGAGGCCGGTTTATGCTTCCGGCCTAGGTGTGTTCGTTGAGAACCCGGGCCGGAGTGTTCGACACGAGGAAGAACAAGAGTGTCTTCCCCGGGTTTATCCGAGTATTGGTGGGATACCACCCACACCTTCCACCCGAGCTGGGCGAGGTGACAAAGTGACGCCCACCGATTTTGCCGCTATTACCGGCTCTCCTTCAAAGGGGAGCCCGTGAGGTGGAGAGACATGATAGCCGATGATGTGCCGACCGAGCCGCCGGGCTTTGAGCCTCGTCCTCGCAGGGCCCGGGGATGCTGTATAGCGACGTGGAGATGAGGATCACGGCCAAAGATTGGGCCTACATCCGGGTACCGGCCAGTGACAATGAGCAGCTGGCGCGCTCCTTCTTGTGGTATGCACCGTCCGAGACTTTGTTCTCGAACCACGCGACCGCGGCTCCTTTGCTCTGTTGGAGAGCTTCGACCGATCCGGATAGGGTCTGTGATATTGCTTGGGGCGAGCGAGCTTGGCCGAGCTCTACTTCTCCTTGGACCGGTTTAGCCGGGGTGCGATTCATTGGCCTGCTTTGACTTTGCTTTGGAGGTATGAGTTTATTGTCGTTTTTCTTGATTTAGCAACCTGTCATTTCTCCATTGTCTTTTGCACTGAGCCTTCTCTGTTTTTGTCACAGTGTGGTTTTATGAGGTTTTCCAGTGCTTCCCGTGGGATAGGGATCCTGGGCTTTGCCGCGCACTCGCTATCTTTGGCCGGGCTCGTACGGCGAGGAAGAGGAGGACCACTGGGAAGCTCACCATTGCCTACGGGGATGTGCAGGAGCGTCTGGAGAGGGATAGCCCGGAGGGGTTCGTCTTGTTCCCGTGGGCTCGGTATGAGGGAGATGAGTTTGAGGGGGCTCCCGAGGTGACAGCGCGGCGGAAGATGCTGCGGGGCTTGACTTGTGATGTCATGTACTTGGGGGAGCGGGTCTTCTGGGCAAAGATGGCCCGGTGTGCTTCCCGTGGCTCCGAGGGACCCTCCCTTTGGGATGCTTGATTCCCGGGACATGGATGTGCTTGACTTCGAGAGGTACCTTGGCGGTGTCGGTGCCGAGGAGTTCATCTTGTATGGAGAGGAGTACGGGGCCTTCGTGAGGAGGAAGCTGAGGACGCCGCAGGCCGGCGCGGGAGAGAGAGGCCGGCCCGCAGCTCCCCTGCAGGTTCCGATGCCGGGCCGGATTTCACGTACGTCCGCGGGGACGGATCGAGGAGGAGGGTGTCTCAGACTGCTCCGAGCAGCTCCCGCCGCATACCGAGTGGATCCCGACAGACGGTGAGTGTGCCGACTCTTTTCCATCTTGGCATCTTTTCTGCATTTTTCTCTTTTTGTTGTTGAGTATAACCGTATTTGATGAGCGTTTCCTTGGCTTCTTGTTGGTGCAGTCCCGGGAGAGCCTACGATATGCGCCGACTGCTACGTGGCGACGCGCTCCTTCGCTAAGAAGATGGCGTCGAAGGTGTCCCGTCGGTCTTCGCGTCGTGTGCCGTCGTACGAGCCTATGCCTTCGAGGCATTCCCGTGGACGTTCCTCCGCCTAGAGCCGAGCCGAGCCGCAGCAGAGGGGCCTTTGAGGGGGCGGCATAGCATGGATGCCGGACATCTTCGGGAGCCGCAAGTGGCCTTCGAGGAGCAGCCCTTTTATCGCTCATGCCTCCGCACGGCGCACGTGGTGAGGGTTCCTCCGAGCCTTCTTTCTTTGATCCTTTCGCCGGATTTGATCCTTCCGAGTACTTTTCGTGGGAGCCTCCGCGGGTGCTCTGTGATTCCGACGACGAGGATGTGACGGGCGAGTTCGCTGGGATGCCCGACTTTTCTTTGGAGGACCTCGGTGAGGATGATGATGCTGAGGATTCTGATTAGTATTCATTTGCTTTCCCTCTTTTCATATCCCTCCCTTTTTTTTTTTTGTTTAGCAACAGACATTTTTGGGTACCTGTAATAAAACACATGTATTTGCACAACAAAGTATTTTATTTTAAGATGTAATGACATATTTGTGATTCCCGGGATTGACCTATGAATTGTTGCTAGCTTATTATTATTTTTGTGCATGTCGTATGAGCTGAGAGTGTGTTTGTGGGTAGTGTTTGTTTGCCGGGAATGGCTTTGTCCAGTGTTTGGGCAGTTTGGAGCAAGGTCCTGCTGAGGACAGTGGCTTTTGTACCGTTTGGCCGAGGAAATGGGTTCTGTTTGCAAGGAGGTCCGTACGGACATACTTAGCATGCAAAGAGGTCCGTACGGACCAACCTTGCTTTGGGAAGGACATAAATGCTTTACAAAGTGTCCGGTTCTTCCTCATTTCCCCATTTGCGCCATTTTCGAGCTTTCTTCCCCATTTTCTCTAGGAACCTCCATTTTTGCCATGGATTCTTCGTACGTCCCTAGAATTTTGCCTAGGCTTTCGCAGAGAGGCAAGCACACTTCCTTGAGCATTTGAAAACGTGGATGCGGCGCTCGTATGAGGCATCGTAGACGGGCTTTCGAGGTAAGGTTTCGTCTTTGCTCGGTTTGGTCTTTTAAGGAGTTGGTTCCTGATTGGGATTTGTTGCGGGCCGCCGCGAAGTTCGGGACGTTAGGAGGCACGTGTACTGTTTCTCCTACAATGAAATGGTGCCCACTTTTGAGGATTTTCGGGCTTTGATTGGAGGACCGGAGGTGGAGGCCATCTCGCTTCCTTTGGTTGGTGGCGCCGCGCGAGCGTGAAGCTTGCAGACTTTCTTCGTGCTTCATTGGAAGAAGTGCAGGAATGATCCTTGATTCGGGTCATATCGACATTTCGAGCCGCCGGAGCGGTTCATGGTTGATGATGCAGAGTGACGTCTCTTGGGATGTATTTGCTTTGTGCGCGATGACGGCGACGCTTTTTTGCAGTCGGTTCCCTTGGCATTTGTGATGGCGCTTTGCTAGATGTGGTAGTGGCACGCAGAGCCGGAGAAGATATTGTCCCGTTGGTGCCGGGGGAGACTCTTCATGGTATCGACCGTCCGGCGACCGGGGATCGTTTATATGAGAGGGGGAAGCCCCGCTTTGCTCACCTTGTGGCTGCGAGCGAGACTTCAGGCCATGCCCGAGGCTCCGACGTCGTTTAGCCCGTGGTCATTTGCTCGCCGACCTCTTGTGTTGGATATGGATCACCCGCCCGGGAGAGATGGATGGCACAGCTTGGTACGCATCGATCCGCCGGTGGGTTCCGCACCGGAGGATCGAGACCAGGAGGATCTTGCAGGAAGGGTCCTACGTTGTCGAGTTCCAGTGTTTGTCTTGGTCCTCCTTCTATATTCCGTCGCTTGTTTCCCGGCAGTTTGGGATGAAGCAGAGCCTTTGTTGGCCGGGATGACCTTGCTACTGCGGAGGTAGTTCCTCTTTGTATGGCGCCTCCAGTGCCTTCTTGTATTTTCCGAGGGTATGGAAGTATTCCGCTTTCCCTCCCGTGGTACTCCTTAGACGTCTGGGAGCGTCGTATTGACGACTCGCATCCGGCCCGGTATGAGCAACACGTGTTGGCGGTCCCAAGTGGTCTTGGAGAGCAAAGGTGCGTGTAGCGATTCTGGGACCCGGCTGCCGTAGCAGCCTATTGCCTTAGGAGTGCCGAAGCCTGGTCTCGACCCTTCGGATGTGACGGGAGACACTTTGTTTGACTACGAGACTAGAGTTAACCGATTGACAGGAGAGGTCCTCTTTGGCGCACTCGCAGGGAGGAGATCCGAGCCGAAGCACGGCGAATGAAGCCCCGAGAGCTACTCGGGGTTTGTTTGACTCTACGGGAGGACCCCGCATCTCTGACCGAGAGACGCAGAGTTGGTTCACGTGGAGCGAAAGAAGACTCGCCGGGACGAGGGAAGAAAGGAAAGAATGGCGAGGGGACAAGCGCAGATGGCGCGGAATGACCTCCTAGGTATCCATTCATTGCATTGCAAACACATTATTAGTTAAATGTATTAAGCTGTCTTTTAGCATGTTGTGAACTTGAGAGTAGACCGTGCTTGAACTCATCAAGAAATGTTGTAACCGTTAGTGATTTGTGATTTACTTTTAAAGCTTTGTCGAGACGCAAGATCTTTTGTTTGCCTTTGCTTCTGTTGTGCACTTTGTCGGCGTCCATCCTTGGACTTTTCTCACGTTGCATTCGCTGACCGAAGCGCCGGGGCCCCGACGCAATCCCCTTGGCCGAGGCTTCGTGCTTGGCTGAGAGGTTGAATGCTCCCTTGACAAATCGTTTTGACGGTCTTATTTTTGTAGCTTCCTTGCCGCTTGTTGGCGTCGGGCTCTTGACCTCTTTTTTGCAGCCTTCGCCTGAGCTTCTTTTTTGTTTTATTTTTTTATTTTTTTTTTTTTTGTGAGCCCTTGCTCGAGCTCTTTTTTTTTTTTTTTTGAAGCGCGTGAGGGCGAAGACAAGCCCTGGCTTGGAAACAATCACGAGTCGGCCGTTTGATGCCGAGTGACCCTCGGATGTCCTTTGATGTTGCCGTCGTTTGACTTGGTCAAGGTGACCGCTGGGGCGTGTTCTTGAAAAGTGCGGAGCTTGATGGAGGTCTTGATTGACATTCAAACTTTTGACTTTTTGTGAATTTTTAGACCGGACCAATTAAGGTTGCCTACGTTCCCCCGGACTAGAGGGCTCGGTCTCGCGTAGTTCGACACTACATGGAGTGCCAAGAGATGCACAAACTGTTCTTCTTTAGGCGAAGTATCTCGCGAAGTTTGCTTCCGTTGACCGGATTCATGAAGCGGATTGCCGTCTAGGTCCTGTCGCCTTCATGGCGCCTCCTGAGAAGATCTTTTGAACCACGAAAGGGCCGATCCATGTGGGTTCCCATTTTCCCAGCTGGTTGGTTCGAGCGGGAGGCTTTTCTTTCGAGTACAAGGTCACCTTCCCCGATGTCTCGGGATTTGACTTTCTTGTCGAAAGCTCTAGCCATCCCGCTTTGATAGGCTCCTGACGTGTTCCATGGCCTTTAGTCGTCGCTCGTCTAGCAGCCAATTCGTCGTGTCGGCTTCTGAGCCATTCGACTTCGTTGATGTCATTTTCCACAAAGACTCTGGAGCGAGGGAATTTCCGGCTCGACGGGAAGGACTCGCTTCCATCCCGTATGTCGTGGCAAATGGGGTTTCTCCCGTGGTCGTTTCCGACCGATGTGCGGTAGCCCCAAAGTGCAAGGTGCGGCTTTCTCGGGCCAATCTCGTCCCTCGGTGGTCATTTTTCTGATGATCCGTTCGAGGGTTTTGTTTGCCGCTTCCACGGCGCCGTTTGTTTGTGGCCTGGTAGGGAGAAGATTTGTGACGTGTGATCTTGAATTCAGCCAGCAGCCTCGTCCGAATTCCCCTTCGAAGTGTGAGCCGTTGTCCGATATGACCTCATTTGGGATGCCGTATCGGCAGATGATGTTTTCCTTGAGGAAATGCGCGACCTTCTTGGAGGCGAGTACCTTGTAGGACTCGCTTCGACCCATTTGGTGAAGTAGTCGATGGCTACTAAGATGAACTCGCGACCGTTGCCGCCCGGCGGAGCGATTTTCCCGATGACGTCAATTCCCAAGTGGCAAAGGGCCAAGGTGTAGTCATGCAAGAGAGATCGTGGGGCGGTAGATGATTGAGGTTGGAGAACCGTTGGCACTTGTCACAGCTTTCGGACAAAGTGGATGCAATCCGCCTCCATGGAGATCCAAGAGTAGCCCATCCCGAGAATGATTTGCATCGTGGCTCGGGCGTTCATGTGGGGACCGCAAGCCCCATTGTGGACTTCTGCTCATGAACTTGCTTGCTTCTTCTTGGCCGATGCAACAGTAGAGTGGCCCATGGTAGCGTTTCTTGTATAACATGTCCCCGAGGATGACGAAGTGAGAGGCGAGGCGTTTTAGTGGCCATGATGCTCTTGGTTTCGACCCCTTCGTGTGTGGGTCTCCCTTGTTCATGAAGGTGGTTTCCCGTTCTTGAGGTATTGGAAGATCCGGTTATACCATGGCTCATCGACGGCTTAGGTTCCTGGGTTCGATCTCACAACAAGAGGCGTGAATTTCCTTTCGTCCGACTTTGAAGGGTTTGATTGCTTTTCCTTCGTGGATTTCCACAAGGGAAGCCAAGGTGGCTAAGGCATCCGCAAACCTCGTTTCGGTGCCTCTTGGCAAGTAATGAAAGGTGACCTCTTCGAATTGTGTGATGAGGTCCTCCATGTGCATGGTATTTTTGCAAGCCCGGGTCTATGGTTTTCCACTTGTTGGAGACTTGGTTGATGATCAAGGCCGAGTCCCCATAAACTTCGAAGTTTCGGACATTCCTCTCGAGTGCGGCTTGTAGTCCAAGCAAATAAGCAGTGCTTCATATTCGGCGGCATTGTCAAGGTTACCTCGAAATTGAGCTTTATAGCAATTGGGGTGTGCTCGTCCTGGGATCTACCAAGAGCATACCGACGCCGTTTCCTTTTTGTTGGCCGCTCCGTCGAAGAACAGCTTGCCATCGATTTTCGCCTTCGATTGCGAAGATTCCCTCGTCCGGAAATTGTGGTTCGGCCTCGAGCCTCGTCGGTGGGGAAATCACCCGCTTGTTCACCATGGCCCGTCCCTTGATTGACTTTTGGTTTACGTACTTGATGTCAAATTCCGCTAGGAAGAAAGACCATTCGCGAGCCTCTTCGACAGAGATGGTTTGTCGAAGAGGTACTGACCGGGTCCATTTTGGAAACCAAGTGTACCGTGTGCGATCGCATGTAGTGCCGTAGTTTCCCGACAACCCATACCGTAGCCGCGCAGAGTTTTCTCGAGGGCCGAGTAATTGAGTTCGCCGCCTTGAAACTTTCGACCGACGAAGTAGATGGCGTTTCGACCCGCGACTCCTTCTTTTTGACAGAGCATGGCTCCAACCGCGGTGCCTGGCCACGCTTAGGTATAGCAACAATGGCTTTTCCTCGTGGGGAGGACAGAGAATCTGAGGACTCACAAGGTATGCTTTTATTTTTTCAAAGGCATCTTGGCATTCCGAGTTCTATTCGATGCTTCTGCGTTCTTCTTCATCACCTTGAAGATTGGCTCGCACATGGAGGTCAATTGGTTGACGAAGCCGCCGATATATCCGTGCGGCCCACGAAGCTTTTCACCTCTCGTCTGAGTTTGCGGTGGTTTCATTTCGATGATAGCCTTGATCTTTTGAGGATCCACCTCGATGCCTCTCTCGGTGACCATGTATCCCAAAACCTTGCCTCGGCTAACCCCAAATGTGCATTTGGCAGGGTTAAGCCTCATTGAGTGTTTTCTGAGGCGATCAAGAATTTTCTCAGTCTCGTGAGGTGTTGTCCGTCCGATCCCTTTGAGTGAACGATCATGTCATCGACGTACACTTCGATCTCTTTGTGGATCATATCGTGGAAGAGGGCGGTTGCCGCCCGTTGGTAGGTAGCCCCGCCGTTCTTTAGTCCGAACGGCATTACTGTAGCAAGAGGTTCCCCAGGGGCTGTGAAAGCCGTCTTTTCTTGGTCTTCTTCGGCCATCTTGATCCGATTGTAACTGGCAAAACCGTCCACGAAGGACTTGACTTCGAAATTGGTCGTAGTGTCTACCAACATGTCGATGTTGGGTAGCGGAAAATCGTCCTTGGGACTTGCTTTGTTGAGATCTCGAAGTCCACGCAACAGTACTTTTCCATCGGGCCTCGTGACCGTGACGATATTGGAGAGCCAGCGTGGGTACTCGATCACCCCGATGAAGCCGACGCGGAGCATTTTTTCGATCTCCTTTGACTTGTAAAGACCATTCTCGGCTTCGATTCGGCGTAGCTTTTGCTTGATGGGCTTAGCCTCTGGATTCAAAGGGATCCGTGCTCTACAATGTTAGGATCTAATCCGGCATGTCTCGGTAAGACCAAGCGAACACATCCACGAATCCTTTGGAGCAAACAAGCTCAATGCGTCTTGCTCTGTGCCGGTGAAGAAACTTCCGATTTGCGTCTCTTTTGGCTCTTCAAATAGCTTCCCAAATTCACTTTGGTTAAAACCTCCTCAGCACTGGGCCCGGTTTTTCTCTCGTTTGACAACATGCTTAAAGATGTGCTTAATGTATTGTTCATTTAATGTGTCCGCTTCTTTATCAAGTGAATCGTTATTAACCGTTTGTGTGTTAGTTAATTTCTCGGTTGTTAAAGATGCAATGAGAGGATACTCGGAAAGATCGAAGCATTCATTAAGAGCATACGGGAATACATTATTGGCAATGAGTTCGTAATCTTCGGCGTGAGGCCATCGATGACTCGAGAGACTCAAATTCAAAGCTAATGGACTCGTGGATGAGTTTTGACACTAGACTCTAGGACTCGAGGGGTCGGACCAAGTTGTTCGATCATGTCCTTTTCTTTGGCGGTGGGTCGGAGAAGGTGGCCCGGTTATTGAGTGGCCATGAGCTTGATAGGAGATGGGGCTTGAAAGGCTTTATGTCACCGTTCCCGATCATTGCTATCACAGAGTTATCGAAACAAAATCGATTAGATCCGGCATCTCGATTTCTTCTTTGAAGAGAAAGCGAGGTGGAGCGGTGGTTCGTCCCAAGCATCGTCTGCGGAGTCTCTTGCTTTTGTCTTGGGCATTACTAGCTCGAATGCACTCGTCCCGCTTGTTGAAGGCGGGAGTGTTGACAGAGAGTTTTTCGAATTCTTCCGCCAAAGAGGGTTTTCTTGAACCAAAATTCGCCGTGAATAGTGGTGGCTGTGGATCCGGCAGGGGCGGTGTGTCGAGGAATGCTCTTCGGACGGGATTTGGCTTGAGGCCTCCGAATCTTGCCGAGTTCTGCTGGAGCTTGTCCATGGTTGTCGGCCATCTTTGTTTGGCGCCGATTAACTCTGTTCCCTTTTACGGATCTTCTTCCGAGTTGCCGGCCTTCCTTGTGAAGTACTTGGTCATGTCGAAGCCGTAAGGACGAAGATCGGAGATGGCTTCGCAAGCCTTTTTGTTATACGTGGAGCGCTTTCGTGCAGCTCGCTTGTCCTCCGCAATGTGTTCGGGAGTAGGAGAGTATCCCAGGCCGTGCAGGGTATTCGTTCTTTTATATTGATGATCTGTTGAGTGCCACGATGGCGTTTTCCCAAACCGAGCCCCGGGATGTAGTTCATGTGCTTCATCATTTTCATCGGGGAGGGATCTTGTCCCAAATCAAAGGCGAGTCTATGTGGCATACTTGGGCCTTTGGGCTTTCGATGGTGAACCCCGTTAGCATCATGCCATCATCGTCGGGTTTGATTTCTAAGACCGGGACGCCGTTTGTTTCGGGTCCTTTCAGCCTGACTATGCTTTGTCGCCGTAGATGATGGTCGATCTGTTCCTTGGACGAACTTTACGCACCGATGGAGAGTGGATGCCACCCCATTGATCTCGATGTAGCCAAGGGCGTCCCAAAATGGCAGTGAAAGGTGATCGGGATGCGATGACTTGGAAATCTGTCGGGACCATTTGTTTCCCCGAACCACAAGTTCAAGGTGGCTATCCCCAAGACCGGGCGGGATGTTGAGTCGTATGCCTTGATTGCTCGAGTCGAGGGTTTTAGATCGCTTGCTTTGATCCCTAGCAAATCCATCATTTTGGCTGGAAGGACGTTCATGGATGATCCCCATCTACCAATACCCGAGGGAGACGGCGCTCGTCCGGTTGAGAACCGTTATGTAGAGAGGCTCGTTGTGGTCGGCCCCAAATTTTGGAAGATCGAGCTCGTGAAGGTGATGATATTGCCGTAATTGACGTTGCCAATCATCCGAACCGCTTCATCAAGGTGTCACCGTGATGGGAACCATAGTGCAGGCCGGGCTTTCTTCCAACTTGAGCTTGTGCAGGTAAGATGAAGTGAGCAAGGACCAGAGCGAGATGTTAGCCTGAGTGCGCTTGAGTACATGTCAAGACAGGATCTTCAACCTTTGGGTCCAAGGTTTCGGCTTCTTTGGCGTAGGGCCCCTTTTCAATTCGTGGCTCGGGTATGGCTGGCCTTTTGTCTCGTCCGTGGAGGATTCACTGGGATTTGACCGAACGTGTCGTAACATTCACCTCTGGACTTATGGTTTTGCTTGTCTCTCCCGTTTCGGAGTGGGAGGAGCACGATTGGCGTAAGGCCGCATCGCGCATTTCAATTCGTTCACTTTGTCATGGCTTTTCTTGAAGCATCAATAGTGGCTTTGAGATCTTCCCAAGACAGGGGTTGGATTATCTCGGACCTTCGGGCCTTCGGTGGCGGTGCGAAGCTCGTCCCAAACCGATCATGGAGCAAACATTGCCGTGGCCCCGTGCGTAACTAGGCTTCTGGAGTAGATGACATAGTAGTCAAACTTTCCCGAGGGTTCTCCAAGGGTTCCGACTGGGATCACCAGATTCATACCTCTTTTTCAGTTTTTGTTGAGAAGATAGCTTCTTCTTTCGTCGAGGACGGCCTTCGTTCATTGCATCCCGGAATTCCATTTCCGGACAAGCACCAATCGCACGTCCCACCAGATGTGTTCGTTGTTCGGCGGTGGTACGGGACCTCGGGAGGCCGGATGGGCGTGCTTTCCTCGGGAAGGTCTTGTGGCCTTACGTCATAACCGCATGGCTCGTACGAGGGTAACGGGTTGACCTTCGGGAGACAATGAGAGATGTTAGAGGCCGTAGGAGCGGTCATGGCTCGGGAAGCCCCAGGTAGTTGGGTGGCTAAGGTTCCGAAGTGGTGCATGGCACTTTCGATCCAGCTTGTTGCTCACCTTGACGTTTCTCAATAGCCATGAGGACTCGCCAAACTTCTTCCGGTGTTGGGAAATTTCTTGGGGGTAAGGTCCCGTTCTCATCGTTGTTATCCACCGACTTGGCCATGGGAATTGACTGACCGTCCCGGTGACGAGAGGTGGGTAGGACCTTCTTGTTTTGACACCGGGAGACGGGTTCCTGGGTACTCTCGACCACTCTGTTAGCCGGAGGGGGTGATGGGCAAGGTTTAGACACGGGAATGGCCTAACGGGATAAAAGGGGGAAAGCTCACGTGGCATGTGGTTTCCGTTTCTTTTATTTTTGATTTTTTTTTTTTGTTGTTTTAATTTACTTAAAACGTGTTTTCTCAGAGTCCTAGGTAGGTTGGAAAAGATTGCTCTTCTTTTTCGCAACTATGCTAGATCCTGGGTCAGTGGAGACCATCTGTGCGGCTATAAGCCCCTCGTTTTGCACCCGTATTTCGACATCCCGGGGTGGACGGCCCCGTGCGAGGGTCCTATAGTGCAAGCGGTTTCAACCGGCCTAAAAGAAAAATCGAACCTAAGGACCGAGCCTGTCATGTTCGTTTTGATGCATTAGCCATGTGAATAGTGAACCGAGCCGGCCACTGAGTCAAGATCAGGTCAAGAGTTTGGCATGACCTCTCTTTACCTTGCTTGCGCAAGGGATGCGCGACGTTAGGCGTTAGGTCGGGTCATATCGTCATGGCCGACGTATCAAAGGCGTGATGACATGGTGTCATGCCGCATGGATGTATATCGGGACGGAACATCGTGCAGGTGTAGCTTCGGAAATCAAGATCGTGTCAAGATTTTAGCATGACCTTTCATCGCTTTGCTTGCGCAAGGGATCTTGAGTTCCGAGCCTTGACTCGAAAATGGCGGCATGGTATATGTATCCAGCCGTATGACACGGACTGGGTAAAAACCAACCGAGTCTGGACAGAGTGTGACTCAAGCCTCAAACGTGCAGGGTTGACTCTTGGCTATGATGGGATGTTTGGAATGATCCCGTGCGCGCCCAAGAGGACTAGGAAGACCAAACGGACTCCAACCGAGACCACTCCGGGTTAAGGGTTGTAGTGTGCGGTGTATCCGAGGCGGCGGTGCGCATAGTGTGCTGTGGTAACCGAGGCAAAGAAGCTACAGTAGAGTGCGGTGTAACCGAGGCGGCGGTGCGCGTAGTGTGCGGTCTCTAAAATTCTTTTACCGAGTAAAATAGAAGTTTTTGAAGAATTTTAAATGTATGCACGAGATGTATATTGATGCATTTTTTTTGTATTTTATTTTTTTGTAAAATAAAAACGAAGCACGTGCACACACACACAACAGTTAAAGGAAGGGGTAAAATGAAAGTTTGACCCTCATCATCGTTTTAAAAATCTTTTGTTTTGTTTAAAAGTTTTTTTTAAAACAAAATTTCCCCAGCAGAGTCGCCAACTGAAATTACCCGGATCCGAGAAAGGCCTCGCGGCCCCGGCATCTGGCATCTTTCGCGTTGGAGGGTGTCTCGCCGTTTGTTTTCGCATTTGTAGAGTCGCCACGCCGTTTTTATTAAGCCCAAAACATTGAAAAAGGGCATCAGTTTAAAGATAATTTTAAACTGTTTTTGTGTGATGAGATTTTGAGTTCGGAGGTCAGATGACTCCCCGGGAAGAGAATATTAGAATATTAGAGCTCACCCGAGTAGCCTCGTAAAACGAGTCTTTCGGATACCCCTAATATCCTTTAAATGTTGTGTGTGTGTGTGTGCTTTTAAAAATGCATGCTGTATCGGATGTCTACATTGTATACTATGTATTGAAATGTATTGAAATAGTAAAGGAAGGGAGCCTTACCAATGTTGGTTCGCGTCTGTCTTCCGCTGTGGAATGGTGTTTGAGGCCGGAGTAGCGTTCCGGTACGGATCGGGATTGCTTCGGGAGATGCCGGTTGTCTGCGGACAGAGTTTCGGCGTGAGTTGAGGTTGTAGGCTGCGTTCGGGCAGGTTCGGCGTGCGTGGGGATCGTCTGGGATCACTCGGGCGCAGAGGTTCTAAGGTGCATCAGGGTGGCGTGGAGTCACTCGGGCGAGTTTCGGCGTGGTTTGGGATCGCTCGGTTTGACTCGGAAAGAGCGGGACACCGTGGAAAGACCGACGAGGCCTCGGAGTACCACGAGGGGCCTCAGAGTACCTCGAGAGTGCCTCGGGGCAGCGCGGGAGCGTCTCGGGAGCGCTCGGGGAGGCTTCGGAGCATCACAAGGGAGCTCGGAAGGCCTCGGAAGGATCCGAAAGGGGCCGGGAGTGCCTCAAGAGGACTTAGAGGGGAGCCAGAAGGCTAAGGGAGGAAGAGAGAAGAGGGAGGTGTGTGAAAATGAGGAGGGGAAGCCCTCTATTTATAGTAAAAATTTCGGAGCAAAGAGGTCCGTACGGACCTTCTTGGTTATCCAGAATTTTGGATTTCCTCGATTTGAGGGAATCTGCAATGATGGAGAATATTCTGGAATGATGGTGTTCCCTGAGCAATAAGGTCCGTACGGACCATCTTGCATGCAAAGAGGTCCGTACGGACCAACTCTGCAGGGATGTAATCATTTTCCCCGGGATTTGAGGGAATATTGTGGACTTTAAGGGGATTTAGTAATCATTGAAACAAAGAGGTCCGTACGGACCTTAATTGCTTTTCTGATTTCCTGAAAATTCCCAAAAGGTCCTTTTGTCCCTTTTTATCCCAGGAAGGCTCCTCCATTGGTTTGGTTGGGGGTTTGAGAGGGTTTTGAGAGGGTTTTGAATGGATGAGGTCTCTGAGACTGCGTGGATGAGTCTGCGGTGTTTCCCGTGTGTTTGAAAGGGGGTGATCCAGATTGGGGTACTTACAGTTACGTTTCGGGAAGAGTGTACGGAGGTCACCCGAAATGCCTCGTATGACGAGTCTTTCTACCTTTCTCGAAATTGTGTACGTGTGTGTGTGTGAGTTGCATTTTAGAAAGGGAACTTGAATGTCAATCTTAATCATGGTTTGAGTGACAAATGTTGATTTTATGATGAAAAAACGAGCGTTTGAATGACAAACGTCGGTTTTGAGTTATTTTGAAAACAGCGTTCGAGGACGAGCTTAAATCTTTAGTTTGAATGTCAAACGTTGATTTTAATTAAAAAAGGAGCCTTTGAATGTCAAAAGTCGGATTTTTTGAGTTGAAATGAGCGTTTGGATGCCAAACGTCGATTTCGCGTTGTTTTGAAAAGGAGTTCGAATGACGAACTCCGGCTTTGAACCGGGCATTACATTGTTACCAATTTTATGAAAAGAGGTATTAAATGACATGCGATCAACGAGTCGTTTTGCGTCTCGGACTTTGATAAGTAAATACTATCACAAGCCAAACGGCTCGGACTTGTAAATGACAGTATTTAAAATGCAGTATCAACGGAATCAAACGATCGGGACTTAGTAAATGACGATCACGAACCAAACGGTTCGGACGATAAATGTGTGAATCGACGAATCAAATGATCCGAACCGTAAATAACATAAACGTAAAAAATGGGGTCGGAACGCCGTTTTAACCCGAAATTACTTTTCTTACGGGAGAGAAGATGATTTTGGGGTAAAACGTAACGAATCCCGTAGACGGCGTTACGTCTACATTTCAAAAGTTTTGACCGACTCGATAATAGTGAGTGACGCGTAAATCGAGGCGAAATGAGTTTTAGAGAGAGAGAGTTTTACCTATGGCTAGGGGTTGACTCTTTGACTTGGTTTACGTATACGGGATACGATTTTGGTGTTTTGAAAGGTGTTTCGAGGTTTTTTTGTTCGTGTTTGGTCGGAAAATGGGATTTCACGTAAATCGAGACAAAACGGGGCTTGGAAGGGGGTAGAACTGCCTAGGGCCGTGAGCTTTTGAGGGAGCGGGTTAATCTTTTCTCTTTTTTTTTACAAATGACAGCCCTTGTATTTATAGGGTGAAAATGCAAAACAGGCCGGACGGCCTAAGGTTCAATTTGGGGGTTTTTGGGTATTTTGGAAATTCCAAGGACTTGATGGGAATTCTGGTCCATGGTGCAAAACAGGCCGGACGGCCAGTCATTCAAAATAAAGAGCATTTTGGTATTTTCACCCTCGAATTTGATTAATGTTGATTTGTGGAGGCTTGCATGTGTGCCACGTGCCCCTGTGACTCACCTAGGCTAGGGATTTTGTCCCGTTATTCCCGATTTTGTCCCTTTTTTAAATAACTGTCTGGAAAATGTCCGAAACGCCCCCGAAAAGTGCCAAAAAGTGTGTTTTTCGAGAAAAGTTGTACTTTTACGTGTGATAACGTGTGTTGAGTACACTTTGATGTCGGGATGCACGGGGCAGTCCTGGGATGTCTCATTGACTCGAGAGCGGGGAGCTTGACGGGTTTCGGTTAACCTGGGAAGGGCCAGTTAATGGATTCCGGTTAACTTTTAACGGATTTTGACGATCCGGATTTGGGTACTTACAGTAGCCCCTCAGCGATGTCACTTTTGAAGGAAGTGGGGTCGTTGAAAAAAGATAAGGATCCAAATCGGGGGATGCCTTACATTGAGAGACCTGAGCGGTCAGCTGGCTGGACCCTTAGCGAGAGGATTCCTACGTATCCCGAGCAGGAATCAATCTGATCGTAGTTCGTAGGTGCGAGGGTATTGCGTAGAGCCTCGACCTCTCGGGGAATGATTAGGAGGAGTTCATCCTGGTTGAGACTGATTCGGAGGCGTCTAGACCTGAGTGAGACTATTAGGAGGCGTCTGAACCTATGGGAGGCTGAAAGGGTGTGAGAAATATCCGTCCCTGACGGCGTATTCTGAAAGGATGTGAGAAATATCCATCCCCGATGGCGTATTCTGATAGGATACGAGAAATGTCCGTCCCTGACGGCGTATTCTGAAAGGATACGAGAAATGTCCGTCCCTTATGGCGTATTCTGATAGGATACGAGAAATGTCCGTCCCTGACGGCGTATTCTGATAGGATTCGAGAAATATCCGTCCCCGACGGCGTATTCTGATAGGATATGAGAAATGTCCGTCCCCGACGGCGTATTCTGATAGGATATGAGAAATGTCCGTCCCCGACGGCGTATTCTGAAAGGATGCAAGAAATGTCCGTCCCTGACGGCGTATTCTGCAAGGATGTGAGAAATGTCCGTCCCTGACGGCGTATTCTGAAAGGATGTGAGAAATGTCCGTCCCTGACAGCGTATTCTGAAAGGATGCGAGAAATGTCCGTCCCTGACGGCGTATTCTGCAAGGATGTGAGAAATGTCCGTCCCCGACGGCGTATTCTGAAAGGATACGAGAAATGTCCGTCCCTGACGGCGTATTCTGAAAGGATGTGAGAAATGTCCATTCCCGACGGCGTATTCTGATAGGATATGAGAAATTTCCGTCCCCGATGGCGTATTCTGAAAGGATGCGAGAAATGTCCGTCCCCGATGGCGTATTCTGCAAGGATGTGAGAAATGTCCGTCCCTGATGGCGTATTCTGAAAGGATGTGAGAAATGTCTGTCCCTGATGGCGTATTCTGATATACGGAGGAAGCGGGATCTTATGCTGGGAATTCGACGGAAATGTCGGTCGATGGTTGTTCGGGCTTATGTTGATTTACCGCTCGTCCTTTGTCTGCTGGGGACATGGTGCTCGGGCTAATGATTGACGGTCGGGGAAGTGAAGGTTTGCTTGCGGGGGCGAAAAGATACTCGGGCTTACTATGGCGGCCGAAGAGGGATTGTTGTGCGGGCTTATAGTGATTGCCGCTGAAATGGGGTGGTCGGGCTTACGATTGACGGTCGGGGAATTGAATGTTCACTTGCTGGAGTGAAAAGATTCTCGGGCTTACTATGGCGGCCGAGAAAGTGAAGGTTCGCTTGCTGGAGCGAAAAGATACTCGGGCTTACTATGGCGGCCGATTTACCTTCTGAAGGTGGTAATTGAGATTTAACGTCCGAAGACAGAGTGTTAGTGAGGACTAACAAAAAATTTAACGTCTAGAGACGGAATCGTGATTTAACGTTCGAAGATGGTTTGGGATTTAAAGTCCGAAGACATAGTGTTAGTGAGGACTAACGAGAAATTTAACGTCTAGAGACGGAATCGTGATTTAACGTCCGAAGACGGTTTGAGATTTAACGTCCGAAGACAGAGTGTTAGTGAGGACTAACAAGAAATTTAACGTCTGGAGACGGAATCGTGATTTAACGTCCGAAGACAGAGTGTTAGTGAGGACTAACGAGAATTTTAACGTCTGGAGACTGTGAATGTGTGCCCAAATATCTAAATTTTTGTTTTTTAGATCGGATTCACGCGAGTTTGAAAACATCCGGTTTAATTTGAAAAACGGAGTCGCCACGCTATTTTGATTTCCTCAAAACTTTGAAAAAAAGGTTTTTATGGGTTCGGAGGTTAAGTTACCCCTTGGAAAGAACGGATCGTCGTTCACCCAAGGTGCCTTGCCGTAGCAAGTCTCCCTAGATTCTGTTTATCGTGCTTGCTTGCGTGTTTTCTTGTGTGTATGTGTTTGAAAAGAGGGGGGGGGAATGTCCCAAGTTGTCTTCCGGACGTACAAACCATTTATTGGTTGTCGCTCGGGATTTCTTGGATTTTATGTATTCGGGATTTTGATCCCGTCCTCATCTTGGACTTGTGATCATCGCTTTTTAACCTTGGGACTTGCGTGATCGAGAGACAGACTCTCTTTTATAGTCCAAAATGAGGTTCTTTAGGAAAGGAGTGACCTTAGCCCATCAACCCTACACCTTAAGACGATTGAGCTTATATAGATGCTTCATGCTCGTCTTAAGTGATAATCGGAGATATAGGTTCAAGGTTTATCCCTTTCTAAAGAGATTGTGGCACCTTTAATGGAAGAAACGATGTAAAGATAGGATCTTTACACCGGTCCGTTCCGTAGGTTGCTAATGGGGACATGGGGGAATGCATGTAAAAATGACATTTTTAGTGAAAAGATGACATTTTGGGGTTGCAAAGGATGCATTTTTACATAAAGACATAATTTTTATGCAAAGGATGCATTTTTATGGTGGAAAATAGTATTTAATATGCAAAGGATGCTAATTGGATGATAAAAAGATGATCTTTGATGCAAAGGATGCATAAAGATGGGTTTTAGATGCAAAGGATGCAAGATAGGATTTTTATATGCAAAGGATGCAAAAAGATGATATTTTTATGTAAAAAAGGAATTTTTGGGTGCAAAGGATGCACCTTTGAATATAAAGATTACATTTTTAATGGCAAATGATGCTTATTTCATGCAAAGGATGCAAAAGGGGGAGGGGGATGTGATAAAGATAGGATCTTTAATGATAAATGCCAAGTCCCAAGCAAGATAATGATAATATATGAATGCAATGAACAATTAAATCACATAGAGCAAGTATAATGCAAGGTAAGGGAGAGTGAGAGGTTACCAATGGTGGTGACCTCTTCTTCTTTGGGTCTTGCTTGATGGAAGGACCAACTTTGGAGGCTTCAAGGAGGAGGGAGGTGGCTTCTTGGCTTTCTTCAACCTCTTGATCTTGCAGCAGTGTTTTGGGAGAGTTTTGGAGCTGATTATGGTGTATTGTGTGTGTTTTTCGTATGTAAAATGGGAAGAGGAGGGCTCTATTTATAGGTAGTTTGGATAAGGCTAATGAGGCCGTGCGGCTAGGAACCTTTGGCTAATGCAGCCGTGCGGCATTATCCTGTGTGACTCAGCATGTTTCTAGAATCATGCAAGGTGGCAATTCTAGAAGGTTTTTGGTATTAAGAAAAACGTGTTTCTTAATCTCCAAGCAGTCCCTTCAGCCCTTAGGAGTTTTGGAACAGTTCTGGAACAATTCCGGAACTCTAGGAAAGTCCGGGGAATTACCAAAAAACTTTATCGGAAGGCATGAGCCAGATTTTGGTACTTACAGAGACGGGATCGTGATTTAATGTCCGAAGACAGTTTGAGATTTAACGTCCGAAGACAGAGTGTTAGTGAGGACTAACGAGAATTTTAACGTCTGGAGACGGGATCGTGATTTAACGTCCGAAGACGATTTGAGATTTAACGTCCGAAGACAGAGTGTTAGTGAGGACTAACGAGAAATTTAACGTCTGGAGAGGGGGTGTTAGAAATGTCTAACTGAGATTTATCCTCGGGGGAGGAGGTGTTAGAAATGTCTAACTGGGGAATTTTTTAACTTTTGGGGGCTAAAAGTGTTAAATTTGGAATTCTGGAAAGTTGAGGGGCCAAAGTGGCAAAAAGAAAAGTCCATGGCATAAAACAAGCCGGACGGACCCTTCTTCAATTTGGACAGATTTAAGTCAGCGCCAGGGCCGACACAAACCAGACCAAAATTCACCATTTCTAGCGAGAGAGAAAAGAGAGAAATTTCTCCACCTTTTTGCGAGTTTTGTTCAAATCTTTGAGAGATTATCATCATGGAAGCTGGATTAGGACGAAGGGGTCGGCATAGGAAGACCGACAACGAGAGAGCGAGGCTAAGGAGGACGGTGCGAACTACCAATCTTCCTTTGGATCCACCCGAGTTTTATCCGGCTCGGGATTGCCACAAATCTAAGGAGGGGATTGCGAGGAAGGTTAGCATCCTCTAAATTCCGTTAATTTTTAGAATTTACATTCTTTGAATTTTTGGAAATTTGATTAGAGATGAGTTAGGGTTCTTGGTGCCCGATTTGGGGCTTTTGACCTTGCGATGCTCCTTTGTTGAAATTGACTCTAGCTTAGCTCAATTGATATTACGGGTAGACAACATCAAAATTTTGGCAGAAAAATTCCATGTCTAGGGGCGTTTTCCAAAATTAAAGTGAGTTTAATTCGGGACGGAGTAAATTTTGAAAGTTTCGATTTGGGCGGATTTTTCGAAGTGTTTTGAAAGTTCCGGGTTCGACGGAGTTTTCGAAATGTTTTGAAAGTTTCGGGTTCGACGGAGTTTTCGAAAGGTTTTGAAAGTTTCGGGTTCGACGGAGTTTTTGAAATGACTTGAACCTTTTGGAATTTTGGACCGTTAATACTTCGACTGGGACGAAAATATTTTTAGAAAAAGGGAACCGTTAATGAACGAGTTTTTGAAACTGAACCGTTAATACTCCAACTGGGATGGAAATATTTTTAGCAAAACGAATCGTTGATGAACGGGTTTTTGAAACTGGACTGTTAATACTCCAACTGGGTTGGAAATATTTTAGGAAAACGAACCGTTGATGAACGGGTTTTTGAAACTGAACTGTTAATACTCCAACTGGGATGGAAATATTTTTAGGAAAACGAACCATTGATGAACGGGTTTTTGAAACTGAACCGTTAATACTCCAACTGGGATGGAAATATTTTTAGGAAAACGAACCGTTTATGAACGGGTTTTTGAAACTGAACCGTTAATACTCCAACTGGGATGGAAATATTTTTAGGAAAACGAACCGTTGATGAACAGGTTTTTGAAACTGAACCGTTAATACTCTAACTGGGAGGGAAATATTTTTAGGAAAATGAACCGTTGATGAACGGGTTTTTGAAACTGGACCGTTAATGCTCCAACTGGGATGTAAATATTTTTAGGAAAACGAACCGTTGATGAACACGTTTTTGAAACTGAACCGTTAATACTTCAACTGGGATGGAAATATTTTTAGGAAAACGAAATTATATCTTTGTGCTGATATGTTTTCTGCGATTTTTGATATGTGTCTGTGTACGTTATCTCTGTAATAACATACTTTTGTCGTGTTCACCTGCAGGGGAGAGGGCCGATTGACGTGCGTAACGTGAAGAGTAGGGGGGATGTTGAGGCAGTTTGCCAGCTGTGGGAGATGTTCCCAGATGTGGCTCGGGACGGCGAGAGGAGTCCACGACAGTTCGTGATTGACTCCTGCCTGGCAGGCTTCATTAGTTCGGTAGTCGTGGTGGCTTTGACGCAGAGGGCGAAGGTACTTCATATTGCCCTGAGCGAGTACTGGTGGGACACGACCCACACATTCCATTTCAGGTGGGGGGGAATCGACCATGACACCCACTGATTTTGCGGCGATTACTGGGTTGTCATTCCGGGGCAACACCATTGAGTGGTTTGATGGCTTCACCAGGGAGCAGTTGTCGGAGCTGCTTGGATTTGATATTACCGATGCCAGGGGCCTGGGTATTCGGTATAGGCCGATGGAGGCTCACTTGAGGAGGGGCATCGAGGAGTATTTGGCTGGCTCTGTGAGGATGGCAGCGGAGCGCTTGGCTCGAGGGTTTTTGTGGTTCGCTTTGTCAGCTACCCTGTTCCCAACTGCTGACACGATATGCCACTCTACTCTGCTCCTCTCTCTGACCAACCTGGAGACCGTGAGAGGGTATGCTTGGGGAGAGGCTGGTCTGGCTGAGGTCTATTATGCGTTGGACAAGTTCTCTCGGGGAGAGGAAAACTCATTAGGTTGTTTTCAGTTTGCTCTAGATGTGAGTTTCTTTCTTTTTCTCTTCCTTGTCTCACTTGTACTCGTATGTATCTTCTTTGTAGCTGACATAACTTTCCTTGCGTTCGACAGGTGTGGTTCTTCGAGGTGTTTCACCCGCATACGGGGGATACCAGGGCGGCATATACGCATTTATTCCCTGCCATGTTGACTTGGCAGAAGGCGGCGAGGAAGCCAGCGAAGTCGTGGGAGCGCACCCGACTGTCTTATGAGGAGGCGTCTCTGGCCATGGATCGAGATTTTTCTCCGAGCATTAGCCTGACCTGGTGGGGTCGGCTTGATCACTTCGTGGTGCATGCTACTGGGGAGATTACACGTCAGCGGAAGCTACTGGTGGGGCTCCATTGTGACGTGATGTATCTGGGCGAGAGGGTGTGTTGCCAGTATGCTCTGGGGTCTGTCCCCTTGGTTATGAGGGATTCGCCTCTTCACATGCAGTATCCTATGCTCATAACCGAGGCAGAGTTGGAGCGGTATACGCAGGGTGTGCCTCACGCTGAGTACGTCATAGAGGGCGCCGACTATGACATTTTTCTGAGGACGAGGCTGAGGAGCCCACAGGTGCTGGAGAGAGAGGGCGAGGGCCCTGCACATCCCCGAGAATACCCGCTCCCCCGCACTCGCTTGTCATTTGAGGGCATTGGGGGTTCTCGTAGGCGGCTGTTGATTCCCATCCCGGAGCAGCCGAGGCCTCAATATAGAGTGGACCCTAATGCTTCGGTGAGTGCTTTTGCTTTGATTTTCTATACTTGGTAGTAGCATCTTGCAAATGTTGCATTTGTGCTGTCTGTTTGTCTTTTGACGGCTTTCTTGGTTTGCAGGTGTCTGGCCGTACTTACAATCAGGACGTGAGGCACTTGGATGGGATAGCCAACTACGCCAGGAGGCTCGTGGACTTCCTGCGGTGTGGTTCCTGAAGGAGTGCGGGTGTTTATGAGTCGATGCCTTCTCGGCAGTCTGCTGCGAGGGATCCGTCTGTCTCCACGGCTGGTGGCACAGATTTTGTGTAGGGGTTCAGCCAGTTCTCCGGTGAGACTGCTGGGTTCGGAGCTTGCCACTCCTCGTATTCGGGATACGAGCAAGGGGAGTCCTCGGGAGCACAGGAGCGGAGCCGTAGCTTTTCGTACTTCGATCACGCAGAGTTTGCGGATTATTTGTCCACTGTGGATCCGGCTGCAGCGGGGCAGCATTATGAGTGCTCGAAAGACGAGCAGGACTCTGAGTAGTCCTTTTGATTTATTTTTAGACAATAGAGTGTATTGTCCAAGCATTGATTTGTACTTTGTAAGACCCATGGGGCAAACTCTTATACATTTTGAATATTTATTATGACTACCTCTATTTATTTTTGGCAAATAAGCAAGTAGGTTGATCAAAAATAAATAATAATGGAACATGCATTAAATAATAAAATTCAAGCTGGTCAGAATTTATATCTACATGCACTGTTATTAAATTAACTACACTGTTGCACGAGCCCGGGGCGGATGTGGTGTTGACAGTGAATCATTTAATCATTGGTGAAGGTATTTTGGTCAAGGATTGAATAGGAGGCATTTTGGAATTGTTTCACAGGCAAATGAAGCTGCTGGCTGCAGAGTTAACCAAGT
The DNA here is from genome assembly GCA_022495995.1 of Adenophora triphylla var. japonica. Taxonomy (NCBI): domain Eukaryota; kingdom Viridiplantae; phylum Streptophyta; class Magnoliopsida; order Asterales; family Campanulaceae; genus Adenophora; species Adenophora triphylla. The sequence goes on along the minus strand of JAFEMH010006374.1, from coordinate 29,522 downwards.
CAACCTGTAAAATGGGCCGGCCGGCCCATGCCTCAATTTCAGAATGTTTTAAATTGCAGTCCAGTTTCTGCAATTTGAAAACACTACGCTTGTTTTTTGAAGCAAAAGCTGATTTCTCTCTCAAATTCCTTGGGGTTTCCTTTGCTTCTCATGGCTTTATTTCCAAGGTTGTCATCTCAGGCACAAGAACGATATTTGGAGAGTTTCCAGACGTGGGTACGGCACCACACAAGGAAAAGCAAGGGATTTTTCGAAGGCTGTTATAGAATGAGGGCGGTTTGGGCTTTAAAGGAGCTCATGCCGAATTGGGATCTCTTGAGAGCCGCGTCTCATTTCTGGGACGAGAGGAGGCAAGTGTACAGTTTCTTGTACAACGAGATTACGTCCACACTCGAGAATTTTCAGGCTATCCTTGGAGGATCCGAGGTGGAGCAGATTGTCCTTCCTTTGACGGGCGGCCTGACCACCGTTGAGAAGTTAATGCCCCTACTTGGCGTTTCAGCTGAGGAAGCATGTGGGATGCTAATACCAAATACAGTCTATGTCAACATTTTTGGGCTGCCCGACAGATTTGCCGGTGATGATGGAAGCGTTTCTGCATGGGACGCTTTTGCTCTGTGTGCAATAGCCACTTTGTTCACATTCACATCCTTGGGGGTGTGCCATCACAGTGTACTGGACCTGGTGAGGCAGTGTCGGAGCGGAGAAGACTTCGTGCCTTTGATCCTGGGCGAGACGTTCCTTGGCATAGGTCGGATGGCGACCGGTAGCCGATACATGTGGGGAGGGAGTCCCGCTACGCTTACTCTGTGGTCGAGGGAGCGATTGCAAATGATGCCCGAGGTACCAGCGACATGCGATCCCTGGTCTTTTTCTCGATGACCCTTAGTGATAGGAGGCAATCAGGGTGAGTTGGAGCTTTGGATGGCCAAACTCCGCACGCATCATCTGCGATAGTGGGTTCCTCACTGGAAGTTACAGACTTGTCGGACCGTTCAGGAGGGTCTTCTCATTGTCAGAGTTCTGAGGGTGTCCCAGACTTATTTCTACATTCGGTCTTTGGTGCTGCGACAGTTCGGGATGGAGCAGGTGCCATTGACGGGCTTGAGTAATGCTGGTACCTTTGAGGTGGGGTCGCTCCTCGTGGAAGATCCTTCGATGCCATTGCTGCTCATACGGTTGTGGAAGTATACGTCCTTTCCTGTCAGGTTCTCTTTCACCGGAGAGGGGGGACTGATCTGTCCACTCGGTATTTGAACTGGTATAAAGAGTGTACAGGGGAGACACAAATGGCTATTTTGTGGAGACGAAGTGAGTTATTGGGCCTTGATTACAGTGACAGCTCGACTTTGAGGAGGCCCGAAGCGGCGGCTAACCCTCAGGATTGTACTGGGGATGATATGGCTGACTATGAGGCCAATGCTAGTCGGATGGCCGATCAGAGCATGGATATGATGACTCAGAGAGAGGCACCTCGTGACAGAGCTAGGGAAAGGGCTGCGTTGGCGGCCGCATGTTTGACAGACGCGTCGGGAAGGGTCCCAGACACATTAAATTGATTAAGTGTTTTATTGTTGTTTTGCTAGCGTGTAGCGAGTCAAGAGTTGACCATGCTTGAACTCATCAAAGATTGTTTTAACCGTAATGAATTTGTAGGTTAAATTTAAGAGTTTTTTGAAACACAAGTGATTGGTGTTGTATTTGAAATTTTATTTGTTATTGAGACCGAACCAATGATGGCTGCCTATGTTCCCCTTTTACAATTGGACTAAGGGGCTCAAGTCACCGTAGTTCGACACTTTAGGTGAAATTTGAAAAGACAAAAGAAGTGCGACCCTCTTTTTTACCTAGATCATTTTCTGGAATGTATCCAATTGGGTATTACTCTTTTAGCACTTTGCTTTTACTGAGGGGTGGTGTATGGGGAAGGAGAGTTGACTCGTGTTCTTCCTCAAACAAAGTATCTGCGGAGCTTGCTTCCGTTCACGGGGTTAACGAAAGGTTTTTCGTACAAATCTGCTAACTTCATGGCTCCTCCAGGGAAGATTCTTTGTACCACGAACAGGCCTATCCAGGTAGGCTCTCACTTTCTGAGGGGATTGGTCTGTGTAGGAGGCTTTTCCTTAAGCACCAAGTCGCCTTCTCTGGTGTCTCGGATCTTGACTTTCTTATCAAATGCTCGGGCCATTCTGCATTGGTAGGCACGAGTATGTTCCATGGCTTTCAATCTGCGCTCGTCAAGTAGAGCTAGTTCGTCGTGACGGCTTTGGAGCCATTCGACTTCATTGATTCCGTTTTCCAAGAGGACTCGGAGGGATGGAATTTCCAATTCAACTGGCAACATTGCTTCCATTTCGTATGTGAGTGCAAAAGGCGTCTCCCCTGTGGCGGTTCTGACTGATGTTCTGTATCCCCAGAGATCTAGATGTAGCTTTTCGGGCCAATCCCGACCTCTGACGGCCATTTTTCTGATTATTCTTGCGAGAGTCTTGTTTCTTTGCCTCTCTTGCACCATTAGTACGTAGTGGTCTGTAGGGAGAAGACTTGTGGCGTGTAACTCTGAACTCGGTCAATAGTTGGTCACAATCTCCTTCAAAGTGGGTCCCATTGTCGGATATGATCTCGTTGGGCACCCCGTATCTGCACATGATGTTCTCTTTGATGAACTCGGCCACCTTTTTAGAATTCAGTACTTTGAGTCCTCTGAAATGCTTGAAGTCCTGTGCTAGCTTTTCCATCCTTTCTGTAGTCTCTGTGCTGACTTTTCCTGCTTCTTTCTCATCTTCATCAGTTCCACCGCTCGGTCCCCCGGTTCGCGTTGGTTCCGCCGTCGGTTCCCTCGCCCGCCGTTGGTTCCGCCGACGGTTCCCTCGGTCTGTCTTGTTGGTTCCGCTGTCGATTCCCTCAGTTCTGCTGTCAGGTCCTTTGATGAAGTAGTGGGCGAGGTCGAAACTGTAAGGTCGGAGGTTGGGTGTGCCGTTGAGGGTCCCCCTTTTGCGGGCTGCTGCCTTGGTGCTGGCGAGCCTCTTGTTCTCTCTGATATCAGCTGGTGTTGGCACATAACCGAGCCCCTGGACTGTAGTGTGGTCCTTGACTTCGATGACTTGGTGTTGGCCTTGTAACCTTTTGCTGAGCCCCAGTCCCGGGATGAAGTTAATGAGTTTCATCATTTTCATGGCGGGAGGGATTTTGTCCCAGAACAGTGGAAGGTCCACACTACATATTTGCATGAACTTGATACATTAGTGAAGGGTGGATGCCACGCCGTTCATTTGATGCAGCCAGGGTCACCCCAGGATGGCTGTGAAAGTGATGGGAATGTCCAACACTTGGAATTCGGTGGGGATCATCCGCTTGCCGAACCAGATGTTTAGAGTAGCAACCCTAAGAACTGTGCGGGAAGTAGAGTCATAGGCCTTGACAGTGTGGACTGAAGGCTTCAGGTCTGTGGGCTTGTTGTCAAGCAAGACCATCATCTTGGCGGGCAAGACATTCATTCCGGAACCTCCGTCTACCAACACACGGGGAAGGCGACGCTCGTGTAGCTGGACTGTGATGTAGAGCAGCTCATTGTGATCAGCCCCAAATTTTGGCAGGTCCAAATCTGTGAAGGTGATGATGTTTCTATAGTGGATGTTGCCAATCATCTGAATTACTTCTTCTGGAGTTACGTCCACGGGGACCATGGTGCAGGCCAAACTTTCCTCTAGCTTGAGCTTGTGAAGGTATGAAGATGTGAGTAGGGACCACAGGGAAATGTTCGCCTGGGTCTGCTTAAGCTGAGTGAGGATCGGGTCCTCTTTCACGGAACTTGTTTCTTCGGGTAGACCGGGTTACATTGCCCGTCTCCGCTGCGGGCTTTTTGGTGGCCTTTGCTGGTAGCACATGAATTTGACCCGATCGGGTTAGAACATTGACGTCAGGCTTGGTCCCCTTCTAACAGGTTGCTTTGAGCTGAGCCATAGTCAGTGGAGGATTTTTCAAAGTACAGGGCCATATGTCCTCCCTCAATTCGTTGACTGTAGATGTATTCCCGGGGGCTTCGGCAGCTTTCCGGATTCTGTCCCAAGATACTAGTTTAGGTGCCTCTGCAGGGAGGGAGTCTATGGTTCACCGAAGTTGTTCGAACGTCAGTGCGCAGCAGTGGTTGCCAGGACTGGACTGTGTTTTTCTGACCCTCTGGGGGAGGTTAGAGAGTTCTTGGTTCAAGCGAACGGTCTCTTTGATTTCTTCACGGTATGCTGCGCTTCTTTCATTCTTGCTGAGCAGGCTCATGGCATTCTGGAGTTAGGACAGGCAGTAGTCATGGTTAATTTTCCTCCACTTTTGGCCCAGATCATCTCTCTTGCAGTAGAGCCTTTGTCGAGAGCTAGCGCTTGCGTTTCTTCCCATATGAGAAAAGCCAATGCTTCCTTGAACTGTATACGGCAGTCTAGATAAACTTCTACCTGAGAGAGCTTTCTCTGCTGCTTTAACTGAGTGACGGGTATATCGGAAGGTGAGTATACGGCTTTCCGGACGTCTGCCCATGTGACTGGTTTTTGCCCCAGTTGGTCGTTTCTGTAAACGAATGCGGTAGTCTGTGGAATCTCCCTAAGCAGTTGTTGGAGATGTATTTCCATCTTTCTCTTCTTTTTGAATATACCTTCCTCTTTCAGTTGGCCTTTCAATTTGAGAATGGAAATGATCCGCTCCCATCCTCCCAGGACCCTTGGGATTCCGGTTTTGTTGACTTCACGACCGGCTTGGAAGAGAATAGTTTCATCGTCTTCGTCGTCGCTTTCACAGAGGACTTGCTTCTCTCGGGGAGATAAGCATTTGTATTCCTCATGCTATTTGGCTAGGTATTCCTTGTGCTGTGCTATTCCATCTCCTAGGTCGTCGGGACCGTTGACCGCCCTCCCTTGCCTGAGGGGGTTTGACAAGAAGCGATGGTAGTCCAGGAAGTAGCCGTGGGCAAAACCTTTGAGGTCGAATTGGTCTAGAGTGGCCTCTAGCTTGCTGTCTGAAACTGCTTGTGATGCTTTAAGGGCTCGGTCCCTGTGAGTCTTCTGAGCCTTATTTTCGTCCCAGAGGTGATTTTCTTGTGCATCCAGTTCCAGGAGGGCTTTTCCTTGCGAGAGCTAAGCAGTCTCCGTAGGTGCGCGCTGTTTGACTGGTGTCTAGTACATTAATCACATCCAAATATCCGAATGGCAGAAATACTTGGATTATATTGACGAAGGAAGTCGTGCTGGGACATTCCATGCGACCTTCCTTGATCTTGGTCACCAAGAAGTTTACCCATATCTGCTTGATCAAACCAACGGGGGTGTTGAACTCTGCGAGGCTGATGGTCTCGTGATCTCGCTCGAGAGCCAAGTCTATCAGAGTTAGCAGCTTGCTGGTGGGATGTCTGAATCCGTGGCCGTGATGGCTGGGAGCAGGGTCGAACTTGAGCATGTTGATGTTGAGGCGTTCCCGAGGCTAATCTGACTTGTAGCAAGGTGGGGAGTTCTGTTTCCTGCGTCGGTGCCTTTGGCCTTGGCGGCGCTTTTGGCGGTGAGCTTGACTGACGGCACGGGCCGATTGCCACTGGGGCAGATAACTGAAAGTGATGACGAGCCTTGAGCTCTCTTGGCCAGGGCCTCGTTTACCATGATTAGGCAATCGTCGAGGGTAACTTTGGCATTGCAGAATCTGACAATAAGGATCGGATCCTTGGCATCTTCGGGATATCTGGAGAAAATGATATTGACGAAGTCATCGTCGGTTACGTGATCAGAAGGGTTCTTTGTCGTGTCAACCAGATGTTTCCATTCGCCGAATAACTGTCTGTACTGGACATTGAGCTTGACAATTTCCATGGTATTGGAGCCCCCATCGTAGGTGACTTCGTCGGAACTGGTGCCATCCTTGAAACTGAGCATGTGTATATAAGGGTCCTCTCGCGGATCTGCCGCGTCTTCCACTCCGGAGAGTCCTGATTCTTCGTCGTCTGATGGCTCAACCCAGATGTAAGGACGTCTCGCGCCCTATCGCGAAGCTGGTGGTGCTAAGAAGACCTCATGCCCTTCGTTTGAGAAAAGGGGTTCGGCGGGCAATTCTTCGTGTAAGACATCCCAAATGACTGCCATACATTCATCACGAGTGTGCCGGTGCTTGTTGACCTTTATCGTGAAGATTTCTTTGCCTGGCGGGGCCAGAGAATTGGCTCGAAGGATGCTGACAAATCTCCGATCGAAGACAGGGGGTTTGTGTGCCCGTATCATTGTGAAGCTTAGGATTTCTTTCCAGTCTGCGTCCAAGTTTTGGAAACGTCAGTTGAACTTGATGAACCTGACTGCTTCGGGATCTTCCTGCTTGAGTCATACAGTCTGGAATCGTAGATCTGATCTCTTTCAGGAGAGAGAGAATCATCGAGTCATCCATTTCCTGTCTTTCTCTTGAGAGGCAAAGCTTTTGGTTGTGCCTCGAAATTGTGTCGAGGTAGCTTGTGGCGATGGCCGCCCTTGGTCAGCATATTGATTGAGTGCGAGTGCCAAGTTGACTTTGACTTTCCTTTGTCGGCCCGTGCTCTGAAGTTGGGCGGGTTTAATCTTGGCTGATCCAGCGGGGGATTAGGCTTCTGACTGGCAGTAAGGTTGCCAAGGTTTGAGGTATTCCGATGTCCTGAAGCCTGAGCTTTGGTGTCAGCAGGATGTTTCGGCTTTCCCACCCCTGTCTGCTCTGAAGCTGTGCTGCTTGAAGGGAGAGAGGACTTGCTGGAGTAGAGTACATAGTAATCGAACTTCCCGGATGGCTCTCCGAGTGTACCCACGCTGGTGTCTCCGGCTTCATACCTCTCTTTCAATTTTTGTTGAGAAGACTGTTTCTTCTGCTTTCTGGGGGAATCGCCCCTGATCAGGTCCTGGAACTCGTACTCAAGGCATTCGGAGCAGTCACAAACATCGTAACTGATGTGAACGTCTGATGAAGACCTGGCTGGAAGAGGCGGAGAGACTGGCTCTGCGGCAATCTTCTTTGGTACCCACTCGATGGAGTTTATACTGTTGTTGTTCGGAAAAGGGTTTCCGACTGTATTAGGTCCACGGGGACGCTCCAACTTTCCCTCCTCTATCAGGTTCTGGATCTCATACCGTAACCCCAGGCAGCTGTCAGTTGTGTGCCCGTGATATTGGTGGAAGGCGCAGTATTTGCTTTTGTCGGCGTTGACTACGGGATTCCTGGGTTTGTAGTTTTCAACGGGCTTGAGGAGGCCTTCTTTGATCAACCCTTCCAGCATCTTACTCAGAGGCATATCCAACTTGTCGAAGTGTATGAAAGGCTACTTCGTGGAGGAGTTGTTGCTCTGCGGGGCCGGGTTCCTGTTGCTCGACTGTTGACCCTGATGGATGTGGTTGACAGACGTATCTTTCCCTTTGCCAGGAGCCGGTGCAGAATTTAATGTAGCTGCTGATCTGTATCTGTACGGCTGTACTGTAGCCATCTTTTCCTTGAGATCATTTTTGAATTGTTAGCCGACATTGACCATGGCTCAGAGATCTTGGAAGAAGTGATGGCTGATGAGCGTTCTGATGGACAGCCTCAAGCAGGACTTGAAGATCCGCATTTGTTCATCTTTGGAGAGTGGCTCCATGATTTCGAAGAGCTCCCAACTCCACCTCTTGTAGAATTCTCTGACGCTTTCATCTGCTTTCTGCTCGTTGGTGATTAAGTCCTCACGACTTGTTTCCCACTCCAGGTTGGATCTGTACTACTCTAGGAAGATAGTACTGATCTGATCCCAGGTATGGCGATCTGCGGGCTTGACCCTTAGGAACCACCGTAGCGCAGAACTCTTGAGAGTATGCTGAAAATGATCGGCCATTTGCTGGAGGGTTGCTCCTTTTGCTCTCACGCCGAGAACGTAGGTGTCAACATGCGTCTGCGGACATTCGGTTCCGTCGAATCGGTCCATTTCTGACATTCTGAACTTAGCAAGGAGAGGCGTGACCATTCCCGGATATGTGGATTTGAGCGTTTCTTGCTTTGAGCTGCCTATGCTGGCTTTCAGGTCTTTCATTTGTTCAACCATCCAGGCCAAGGCGGGGTCCAGTGGTGGACTTCGAGGCTCGGTGCTGGGTGCTCCCATATGAGCGGCAGTAATTGGAGGTGGGAGGCTTGATATATGAGGATATATGAGGGCCTTTTCTGGACTGTATCGGGGTTTGTCCCCGGTGTTTTGAGGTTCGTGTATAGGCAATGGGTTGAACCCGAGAGGGTATTGGAGGATATTGACATCTGTTTGAGATGGTCCAGCGGTGCGCTGGTTGTACTGAGTGATGGTAATAGTACTGGCTTGGCCGTATATGATGGGAGTGCCTTGAGAGGTGGCAACATGGAGCCTCAGTCGGCTGTTTCCTTGGTTCGAAGGAATCCCGTAGCTTGGTGGGGAAGGAACCTGGTTTAAGGTTTGAGGAGTTAATCGAGAGGGCTCATCGTCCTCGATCAAGATGAAAGTATCGTCTGAAGGAACTGAGGGAACCGAAGAACTGTCTGATGCGGCCGTAACTGCAATTCTGGCGGGGCGCTGACCCGAAATTCTGAACCACTTTCTGCTCGCTGTAGGGAACGAAAGGTAGAGTTTAGGCTTCGAAAAGGGTATTTGGGTCAGGGTTTTGGGCTTGTGCAATGTGCAGTTACCGATTAATGTTTACTTAAAACGCATTTTCTCAGAGTCCTAATCGGTTGGAAAAGATCGTGTCTTCTTTTTCGCAACTAACCTAGGGCTCGAATCAGTGGATCTCATCACTACATTTATAAGCCCCTCATTTTTCACCTGTAAATCATCTTCCCGGGACGTACAATCTCGAGCGAGGGTCCTATAAGGCAAGCGAGTTCCACCGACAAAGGAAAAAGTGAGCTTAAGGCTAGCTGGTCATGTAAACTTTCAACGTATGTGACATGCGGGCCACAGTCGAAGTCGACGTTCTTAAGTTAAGGCAGAAATCGTGCCGAAATTTTGGCATGACCTCTCCTGACTCACTTGTGCGAGGGGCCTTAGCTTTTGGCGTTGGCCAAGTTGTGGCATGGCATGGTGCATACGTTGAGGGATTGATGACACGGTGTCACATTGAACCTTCGGGTATGTTTTTAGCATGGCTCCGCGTCAAAATCAAGGCTGAAAAGCTAAGACTTTGGGTCGGGAGCGACCTTTGATCTCAACATTTAAGTTTTACTTGTGAGGGAGATCAGCGTAAAAGACATACACTTAGGCTTTATGACATGTACTAAGCCAAAAACCAACCGGGGTCGTAGACGAAGTGTGACACAAATAGTGCATGGTTTACACGGGCTATGATGGGCTGTTTGGGACGACCCCGTGCGCACTCGAAAGGTGTCTGGAAGACCAATTAAGCTGCAACTGAACGGTCATCCCGGGTTAAGGGGTCGTAGTGTGCAGTGTACCGAGGCAGCAAGTGCGCGTAGCGTGCGGTGTACCGAGGCAGCAGTGCAAGTAGTGTGCGGTCACTAAATTCTTTTTCTGAGAAAAATAGAAATTTTCAGAATGCGTTTTAAAGAATTTATGCGCAGTTCAAAGTATGGCATGAAAATCAAGTATGAACGGAAATGCACGAACATGTTATGATTTGAGATGAAAATGCAACAACTTTTTTTGAAAACGGTTCGATGTTTTGATCAACACACGCACACAAAAACAAGGAAGGGTAAACGAAAGTTTGACCCACGGAATGTTTTTAAAACAACGGCAGAATTGAAAAACACCCTATCCCCAGCGGAGTCGCCAACTGAAATTACCCGGATCGCGCGGGGGGGGGACGCCGCGAGCGGCCATTTCGCGAAACTTGGGACCTCGCTTCCGGAGAGAGGGAGGAGTCGCCACGCGGTTTTGTATTATAAGCCCAAACGTTGAGAATGGCTTTGAAAATGTGACGTTTTGTATTATGAGCCCAAACTTGAAAAATGGATTTGAAAATGTGACGTTTTGTATTATGAGCCCAAACTTGGAAAATGGCTTTGAAAATGTGACGTTTTGTATTATGAGACCAAACTTGGAAAATGGCTTTGAAAATGTGACGTTTTGTATTATGAGCCCAAACTTAGAAAATGACTTTTTTGTACCAGAGATTGTTAGGTTCGGAGGTCACGTTACGTTTCGGGAAGAGTGTACGGAGGTCACTCGAAACGCCTCGTATGACGAGTCTGTCTACCTTTCTCGAAATTGTGTGCGTGTGTGTGTGTGTGAGTTGCATTTTAAAAATGGGGCTTGAATGTCAAGCTTAATCATGGTTTGAGTGACAAACGTTGATTTTATGATGAAAAAACGAGCGTTTGAATGACAAACGTCGGTTTTGAGTTATTTTGAAAACGACGTTCAAGGACGAGCTTAAATCTTTAGTTTGAATGTCAAATATTGATTTAAATTAAAAAATGAGCCTTTGAATGTCAAACGTCAGATTTTTTGAGTTGAAATGAGCGTTTGGATGCCAAACGTCGATTTCGCGTTGTTTTGAAAAGGAGTTCGAATGACGAACTCCGGTTTTGAACCGGGCATTACATTGTTACCAATTTTATGAAAAGAGGTATTAAATGACATGCGATCAACGAGTCGTTTTGCGACCCGAACTTTGATAAGTAAATACTATCACAAGCCAAACGACTCGGACTTGTAAATGACAGTATTTAAAATGTGATATCAACAGAATCAAACGATCCGGACTTAGTAAATGACGATCACGAACCAAACGGTTCGGACGGTAAATGTGCGAATCGACAGATCAAACGATCCGGACCGTAAATAACATAAACGTAAAAAATGGGGCCGGAATGCCGTTTTAACCCGAAATTACTTCTCTTACGGGAGAGAAGATGATTTTGGGGTAAAACGTATCGAACCCCATAGACGGCGTTACGTCTACATTTCGAAAGTTTCGACCGACTCGATAATAGCGATTGATCCGTAAATCGAGGCAAAACGAGTTTTAGAGAGAGAGAGTTTTACCTATGGCTAGGGGTTGACTCTTTGACTCGATTTACGTATACGGGATACGATTTTGGTGTTTCGAAAGGTGTTTTGAGGTTTTTTTGTTCTTGTTTGGTCAAAAAATGGGATTTCACGCAAATCGAGACAAAATGAGGCTCAGGAGGGGGTAGAACTGCCTAGGGCCGTGAGATTTTGTCCCGTTATTCCCGGTTTTGTCCCTTTTTTAAATAACTATCCGGAAAATGTCCGAAACGCCCCCTGAAAGTGCCGAAAAGTGCATTTTTCGAGAAAAGTTGTACTTTTACGTGTGATAACGTGTGTTGAGTACACTTTGATGTCGGGATGCACGAAGCAGTCATGGGATGTCTCGTTGACTCGAGAGCGGGGAGCTTGACGGGTTTCGGTTAACCTGGGAAGGGCCAGTTAACGGATTTCGGTTAACTTTTAACGAATTTTGACGATCCGGATTTGGGTACTTACAGTCACACACAAAGAACGAATTTGATTCAAGCTGAAAAAATTGGAATTTTGAGCTTGGCACGACTCGTGATCAGGAGCACTACTCGTGCCCTGGGTCACGACTCGTGTCCAAAGAGGAACGACTTGTGCTTTCTTTTGGTTCTATAATCAGAATGAGTTGAAGCATTGGGAACGACTCGTGGGCACGACTGGATTGCAAAGGGCACGACTCGTGCCAACGGCGAATTTCGTGTCCGTACAGTGTTCCAAGGTTGGAAAGGTTTTGGTTTGACAAGGATTCTTACCTAATATGATTATGGATTTATATGTTGATATAAATACAACCTTTTGGCAGCCATAAACCTCTCTCTCTACATCACTGTTCTAGGTTTATGAAACTCTAGAGATTGATTTTGATTTTGAATCAAAAGCTCCCAAATTATTCCATAGTTTTTGGCTTTGATTATTGAATATTGATTCAATAATCAAGAGGATCATCTAGCAATCCAACAAGAAGGTGTTCTTGGTTCGTTCGCGTGTGGATAACCATTAGATGGAGGTTGCTTTATCTCCTAAAGCTTGAAGATCTCCATTGTTGATTTCATCACCAAGGTTTTGAACAAGGAAGAAGAAGATCCATTTAGACATCAAAATTCTAAGGCTTGAATTTTTGAGATCTACTTTGATAAACTTCATCGCATTAAGGTATGTAAATCTATTTCATATGTTTCTAATCTATTCATGCTAGACGGATCTTAGGGCTAGGGTTTTGTTGTTGTATAAATTATTTTCCGCTGCGTTTGTAACCCCAAAACCCAACAAATTCCAGTGACGCAAAGGCTTCCACCTAGTGGGGTTAGGGGGTTGAATATACGCAGTCTTATCCATTTATTAAAGCTCAGGGATAGACTGTTTACAAATGACCCATGATGAAATCTTCGTCGAAAATTGCATGCATTGACTAATGCTTCATAACAAAGAAACGCGTACAGTTTATTGAGCTATTTTGATTTATTTCATCAGATTTCTATGCCAAAAAATAGTGAGTATTTGGCTCAATCGAAAATCATGGAAATAATCGTTGCAAGTATATGGCTCATATTTAAAATGATGAAAATATGTAGGAATTTAAATTAGGGTAAAAGTTCTTCTTATTTATTCTTCTCACAAGGAGGAAATATATATATGAGTACAAAGAGGTTGCTGGAAAAAGGAAACACAAAGCAATAAGGAAACACAATCCTACCCAAACTAAAATAGACGAAATCTGGAAACACCGGGAGCGAACGCTCCCCCTCCCTGGGAGCGGACACTCCTAAAAGACAGAAACTAAATACGTAATTGGCTCTATTGGGAGCGGACGCTCCCCCTCCTTGGGAGCGGAGGCTCCCTAAAGATAGAAACTGACGCTGAATCTTCACACCCTCCCTCAAGTTGGAGGGTGAGGGTTAAAGGCCCAACTTGCTAAGCAAAATATCAAACTGTTGCTTCCTGAGAGCTTTAGTAAATATGTCAGCCAAATGTGTCTTGGTAGGAACATAAGAAGGAGCAATAAGTCCATCGAAGATAGCATCACGGACGAAGTGGCAATCTACCTCAATATGCTTCGTCCGCTCGTGATAAACAGGATTCTTGGCAATGTGAAGAGCCGATTCACTGTCATAAAAGATGGAGATAGCCTTGTGATGATGGACACCCAGGCTCAACAACAAACCCTTTAACCATTTAAGCTCGCATGTAAGAGCTGCCATGGCGCGGTATTCAGCCTCAGCAGAAGATCGAGACACATTTGGTTGTTTCTTAGTCTTTCAAGAGATGGGGGAATGCTCGAGAAAAACAAGCCACCCGGTTAGAGAATGACGGGTGATAGGGCATGCAGCCCAGTCCGAGTCACACCAACCTTGGAGGGTGAGATCGCTGTCAGCGTGAAGAAGGATACCTTGACCTGGAGTGCCTTTGAGATACCGAACAACCCGTAAAGCAGCCTCCCAATGCTCTGAACGAGGTTCATTCATGAACTGAGATAGAATGTGGACCAAATATGCCAGGTCCGGCCGGGTGACAGCCAAGTAGATGAGACGTCCGACAAGGCGTCGATACTGTTCCGGATCTTCCAAGAGAGCACTGGTAGAAACACCAAGCTTATGGTTCGGTTCAATAGGGAAGCCAGAGGGCTTTGCACCTAGCAATCCAGCCTCAGAAATAATATCCAATGTGTACTTTCGTTGGCATAGGAACAGACCATGAGGATTGCAAGCAACCTCAATGCCAAGAAAGTATTTTAGGGATTCGAGATCTTTCATTTTCAAGCACTCACACAAGTACTTCTTGAAGGACTGTAATGCAGCGGAATCGTTCCCGGCTATAATGAGATAGTCAACATACACAAGCACATTCATCTGGATCGTACCTTTTGTGAAGGTAAATAGAGAATAGTCGGAATAGGACTGGAGGAAACCATAAGTCTTCAAAGAAGTCAGTAACTTGGCAAACCAACAACGAGGAGCTTGCTTCAGGCCATAAAGAGACTTATAAAGACGACACATTGTATTGGTATTTGGTGCTTCAAAGCCCGGAGGGAGTTTCATATAAACCTCCTCTGCTAGATCGCCATGCAGGAAGGCATTGTGAACATCCATCTGATATAACTCCCAATTCTTGGAAGCAGCAATAGCAAGAAAAGCCAGAACAGTGACCATTTTAGCCACGGGAGCAAAAGTTTCTGTATAGTCGACACCTTCTTTCTGATGATTGTCGCGGACAACTAACTGAGACTTGAGTCGTTCAACAACTCCATCAGAATAATATTTGATCTTATAGACCCATTGACAACCCAGGGCACGTTTTCCAGGAGGTAAAGAAACCATGGACCATGTGCCATTATCTTCCAAGGCACGAATTTCCTCTTGCATTGACTGTGTTCCAGCCATCATGATCCATGACCTCGCGAAAGGATGTCGGCTCTTTAGCCAAAGTAATGGATGCATGAAAGTTACGATATTTTGCAGAAAAGCGATCACAGTTTATATAGTGAGCTATAGGATAAGGAGTACCTGAGGAACCGATTGGAAGAGGAGAGACGGGGGATGGACTCGAAGAAGAAGCAGTGAGAGAAACATAATCTCGGAGATGAACTGAGGGAGTTTTCTGTCTCATACCCCTCCCTAGAGTGTTGGGTCCAGATTCATCAGAAGGGACCGAAGTTGATGCAGAGGGAGCGGTAGTCTCAGTCGATGCCGAAGGAATAGCAGGAGAAACATCTTCCTGTGTATCGGTTAAAGTAACGGGCTCGGTCGCAGTAGATTCAAATGTAGGTGCAACGGAGTCTTCAATAGGAATGCTGCCAAACGCAGCCTCCTCAGCAAGAATTTCAACCGAATTCGAAACATGAGAAACTGTAGTAGAATCATTGTATGGAAAACACGGTCTTAAAGAATTTCACATCACGCGAGACGACAAATTTCTTGGTCTCAAGGTCAAACAGTTTTCACCCCTTTTTACCAAGAGGATAACCCACAAAGATGCATTTACGACTTCTACTAGCAAATTTGTCACCTTGGCCTGCTGATTATGAGCATAGCACATTGAACCAAAAACCCTAAGCGAACTATAGAAGGGTGTTTTACCAAAAAGGATATCATAAGGAGTTTTATTATCCAACAAGGGGGAAAGAGTTAGATTAATCAAGTGAGCAGCGGTAAGAACCGCTTCGCCCCAAAAATAAATGGGAAGATGGGCTTGAAACCGTAAGGCTCTAGCTATATTCAAAATATGACAATGTTTTCGTTCGACACGCCCATTTTGTTGAGGTGTGCCAACACAAGAGGTTTGAAATAGGATACCAGAAGAAAGAAAATAATCAAACAAGCAGTTAAACTCAATGCCATTGTCAGACTGAACAATTTTGATTTGTTGAGAAAACTGTCATTCCACCATAGCAACAAAGGCCATAAACATACGAAAAACTTCCATTTTATCAACTAATAAATAAATCCAAACAGCACGTGTGTAATCATCTACCAAAGTTAAGAAATAACGAGCACCACAAGAGGAAACATGAGTGTAAGGGCCCCACAAGTCACAGTGAACTTTCTCAAAAATTCTAGTGGACTTATACTCACTAATAGGAAAACTATCTCTAGAATGTTATGCACGAAAAAAAACATCACAAGGGTGATCAAGGCTACCAGACATATGGCAGACTGAAGGAAGAAGTTTAACTACTTTTTCAGAAGGATGCCCAATACGGTTATGCCACAACTCGAGCAAAGCAAATGCATTATTGACTAAGACGTGACATGCTGAAGGTGTGCCTCCAAAGTAGTAGAGTCCATCCCGCCTAACACCCATTCCAATCAGGTTCCTCGACTGGTCCTGTATAGCACACAAAGAGGCATTAAAATGGACAGTGCAATGAATATCGCCAGATAGTTGAGAAACAGAAAGAAGATTGCAGTTTAAATTTGGTATATAAAGAACATGATGAAGAATAAGGGTGTCTATCATGTCAGGCGAATAAATCCCTCTATATGAGCAAATACTGAAGCGCCATTAGGAAGCATGACAGGACAAGCTTGTATAGATTAAGAATCAAAGAGACAAGCAGCGTTTCCGGTCACATGATTGGAAGCCCCCGTATCTATGATCCAAGAAGATGTATCAAACGTAATGAACATACCAAAAGTATCTAGCTGGGACAAGCGAGTAAAGCCCAGTCCTCAAGCAAGTCATTTCCACCCATTCTCAGTGGGCCAGGCCCAATCATTGCATGGCTCAAGGCCCATCTCATGCATCAGTCGACTAAGTTCATTGTCTGACCTATTAGGTCCCGACCTAGCTTAGTCCGACCTTATGACCCAGTCATATTTCGGGCATGATCCAACTCTACCCGACAGTCAGGTCGACCCAAACACAAGTGTCAACCTCGACCTACCGAAGCAAGCGTCGACCTAATGGTTACAGGCGTACAAGCAATAATTCTTTCCATAACCGGTTCCCTACAAATCAGGAGCCATATCAGGACACGTTCCCATGATATGTAACTGTCCCAAGAATCACGGAGCTCATGTAGCCCACCAAAAATAACCGCACTCATCAACTATAAATACTTCATCACTACCACGGTTATAAGGTAACTGCTATTTTGTTATCAGAACTCCATTATTCAATACATTTTAGCTCTCCAATCATCAAATACTTACTCTCACGCCCGAGGGTCTAAGCCGGAGACACATCCGGCTAGTCGTGGGTTCTGATTTCAGGTTAAGGAGCTAGGTGATCAGTCCTGCCACGTGGAGGAAGATTGATAAGCACATTTCCTGCGGCATCAGTTTGGTTCCATTGTCGGGAATCGTGCATAAGCTTGACCTCGAAATTTTTCCCAACCTACAACAATGGTGACTTCAGACGGACAGGTATCTGAAGCCTCACTCGGACATGAAGAAGGGAACAACAACAACAATGCAAACACTGGAAACGCAAATTTGCCTCCACCCCCTCCGACGCGTCAGCACGCTAGAGCCACGCGATCTAACAGTGTGGCTGATGGCAGGGGATTGCCAGACGCAAGGAGAGAGAAGCGTCCTATGGAGGGACAAGGAGTTCCACCTCCCCCAAAGAGTCCAACTGGACAAATGAATATTGGAAACAGGGCAGGTCCCTCATCCAATCCACTGAGTAGAAAGGAAATGTTGTTGGAGCGAGCTCAGATTCTGGCTGATTTATTGGCGATGGAGGAGGCGGAACAGGTGGATAGAAGGTCTGAGAGAGTGGCCCCATCTCAAGTTTCTAATAGGGAGCGTGCCAGGAGCACCAGACCAAACGAAACTGTGGGTCAGAACGTTGATCAAAGGATGGTGGTGCGACCTCAATCCCCGATTCATGTTCCGAGTGACGACCTAAGGGCTAGTCTCACTAGGAACAGGGAGCAAGAGGCACAGTCAGACTTGAGGACGCAGTTAGAGGCCAACAGAAGCCGACGTGGATCACCTGCTAGGACGCAAAGGTCGCAGTCTCATAGGGACAGGAATGGGCGCAGGTCGCCTATAAGAGAGGGAAGGCGCAGGTCGCCACCCAGAGATGATAGGCGCAGGTCGCCACCCAGGAACGAAAGGCACAGGTCGCCACTAAGAGACGACAGACACAGGTCACCAGTTCGATCAGAAAGGGCAACTTCCCATAGAGATAGGAGAAGCAGACAGGTAACTCCCCCCAGAAGCGAGGGTCAAAGGTCGAATGCTGTTCCCCCTGCTGGAGAAGACAAACCTGATGCTAGGGAGTGGATGCTATTCAAGAGGAAGTTTGAGCAATGGGAGGATGAAAAGAAAAAGGATACTGGAAAGGTCGAACGAATTGACTTTGCTCTTCGACCCTTATCCAAGGACTTGATTGACAGTCGACCTCCTGCTGGTTTTAGATTGCCCCTCCTAGAGAAGTATTCAGGGGCAACCAATGCAAAAAGCCACGTGGCACACCTAGAAGCCATAATGTGCTTTGTCGCCAATGAGAACGACAATATGTGCAAAGCCCTCATAAGCACACTCACGGGGGCAGCCCTAACATGGTTCAATGGTTTGGCAGCTGGTAGCATCTCCACCTGGATGTGTTTGAGGGCAAAATTCCTAGAGCGCTTCTCAACTGCTGGAGCTCGGAAAGTGACCGTCACTGACCTAAACAACTTGGTGCAAGGGAAAAGTGAAAGCTCCATGAGCTAAATGGTTGACAAGATTGAGGAGGATCTCACTGACAGGGAGGTGATCAATTGCTTCCGAAATGGCATTTCCTCGGCAGACATGGATTATGAGCTGACGGTTCGTACCGTCACCACTCGACATGAGTTGTTCGAGAAGGCTTACAATGTGGCATTAGCCGAGGAAAGGAAAGAAAAGAAGAATGGGAAAGGCCCCAAGGTCGAGGTCGCTGATGATAAGAAGGACTCAGCCAAAAATGGGGAAAACAACAAGAATGGAAAGAACATGACCAGGGCGACGGAGAAGGTGCCCGAAGTTTTCACTCCCCTAACGGTGAGTCGAACAGAAATAATGAATGCGGTCGAGTTGGCCCCACCAGCCCCAATGAACCCAGGTAATAAGTTTAGAAGGGATAATAGCAAATACTGTGATTACCATAAAGATACGGGTCATCTCACGGAGGATTGCTTAGGCTTGAAGCGTATCATCCAGAGAATGGTCGACCAGGGAAGGCTCGACGCATATGTGAAAAGGCCTCAAACTGGTGGAGGCGAGCAACCAGCAGGTGGACATCAGGGACCAAGGCAACTGAGATTGAACTTGGGGGTCATCACAGAGCAAGCCAGCAACACAACCATCAAACATAAAATCTTTCAACTCAACAAAGCCCCACATGTGCCTCCAAGGAGAGATGTCAGAGATGAGGTGATCAGCTTCTACCTCCACGAGTTGGCAACTAATATGGCGGCTAGAGAGCAAGTTCTCGTCATCCCAGGTCTTATCGACGGATGTACGACGAGCAGACTCTTAGTCAACACGGGGGCCTGCAAAGACATTTTGTTCTACAAAACCTTACAGGAGATGGGTCTTTCCAACGAGCAGCTTGAAAGATATGATGGCAGGTTGGAGGGCTTCACAAATCATCGAGTCGACGCTAAGGGACAGATCGAGTTAGACGTCGACCTAGGCTAGCACCCTTACAGGGTCTTTTCTAAGGTAAAATTTATTGTGATAGATGTGAACAGTGACTATGCTGCTATCCTTGGTATTCCTGGTCAGGTCGCACTTGGAATGGTGGCGTCAATTCCCCATCAGCGAGTCAAATTTTCTACCCCTGCTAGAGTCGGTTGTGTACAAGGCACAGCTCGAGCATATCTAGATCATGTCCTACGAGAAAGAAAGAAGAGAGAACTGGAGATTGAAACGGCGGAAGGATACTTAAAGCTGTCCCAGTCAGTCACCAAAACTACTCGACTGTTAACGATCACCAATGTGGAGGAGTCGACCTATCGCTCAAATGACGAGGTCATAGTTGAGTCGACACGTCACTCCGAAGCCACAGCGGTCGATCCAGATGTAGTTATGGTCGATCAAGTCATCATAGGCAACCTATGCCTCCAGGTCGACAATAACTCGGGGGCTACCACCGATGAGATCGCTAATAAGCTAGATGACATGATAGCTGAGGAAGCTCCACATTTGGGGGCCGAAGAGAGGCAGAAAGTGAAGGAGATCATCATTGAGACCCTACAATTCAGGGATGGCCCGGAGCTAAAGGCCGTTGACGAGCTAGAATCAGTGATCACAAATCCCTCTTATCCGGAGCAGAAAATTCAAATAGGAAAGCAGCTATCAGACGAGGAGCGAGCAGAGATCGTCGAGCTGCTGAAAGAAAGTAATGATGTCTTTGTGTGGCGAGTTGAAGACATGAGGGGAATCAAGGAAGAAGTCGATGTTCATAGGCGGAGGTCAACCCGACCATAAAGCCCAAGTCTCAGAGACTAAGAAGCTTTGCTCGAGACAAGGAGGAAGCCATTAAACTCGAGGTACAAAAATTGTTGAGTGCAGGTATAATCAAGGAGGCTACGCATACAACATGGTTAGCCAACGTAGTCATGGTAAAGAAGTCGAATGGCAAGTGGAGAATGTGCGTCGACTTCACCAATATCAACCTTGCCTGCCCAAAGGATAGCTATCCTCTCCCTAGAATTGACAAGCTCGTCGATTCCATTGCTGGCCACTCCACTCTCAGTTTTCTTGATGCCTACTCAGGTTACCACTAGATCAAGATGCACGAGGATGACATAGTGAAGACAGCCTTCCAAGCAGCGGGTGGTATCTATTGCTACACTATGATACCGTTTGGACTAAAGAATGCAGGGGCGACCTATCAACACATGGTCAACAAGGTCTTTGCCTCACAAATTGGCCGAAACATGGAGGCCTACTGTAAGTGCTCCAATTTGAGTTGTTAGTATTTTCGTTAGAAAATTAACGAAAGTTTTAACATTCCTAACATTTCTAACAATTCCTAACATTTCTAACCAAGCAAGGGTAGATTAGGGATTGCCATTTTAAGATAAACCAAGGAAAAGAATCAAAAAAGAAAAGAAATTGGAAAAATCCTAATCTGGTAAGCTGAAAAACAGCAACCAGTTTGAATTTTCTGAAAATATTCTGTGTGTCCAAAGCATGGAGCTGCATTTAATGAACATTGCACGCTTCCCTTCTCATCCGCGCGGACATAAATGGAGTTTTCAGAGGGCTATAAATTGAGGCCTTCAGTCACAGAAATGAAGAGCCACAACACATTTTGCAACTGCACCTTGGCGAAAAATAGGGAGAAAACAGTGGGAATTCACTTGAATTGCCACCATTTTCTCTTCAATCTTTCCCAAATCCCACTCACTCAAAATACTTTCAAATCACTCTCATACATACTCTCATACATACACTAACTCAAGCTCAAATCACCCTTTGGGAGGAGGATTAGAGAGAAAACATAGAGGACTTCATTGTTATCTACTTGTTTTCTCTTTGACCAACTCTAATCACAAACCCTAAACACATTCAAACCCTAAACAAATTCAAACCCTAAACACATTCAAGCCTTGAATCCATCCAAACACAAAACACAAAGAAGATAGGTATAACCTCCTTCTCCTCACCCTAAAGTTCTTTCATCCATGCATGCATTTTCAAACTCCAAAATGTTGTTTGTTCATCTTCTTGCCCTAGATCCAAGTGAAAGGACAGAATACTCGCCATGGCCTGGGATATGAGGCCTCCCCAGTGGACACTGCAAAGGGAAAAAGATTTGAAGCTGCCACAGGAAAGGTCCCGGCCGACAATCCTAAATCTCTCCCCTTCAGTCCTGATTTGGCTGACTACTTTGTAAAGGGCCCCACACAACCAGGAAACATCACAGAGCCCACTCCTACAGCAGGATGGCTAAAGCTACAGGATAGCCTCAACAAGTTCAGAGGAACCAAGGCTAACCCGGTCCGTAGAATGTTCCTGGACCTACCCAAGATACCTGGGGCTACCACTACCATGAAGAGTGAGTATACCTTCGAGGCGTGCACGACACAGTGGAACAGTTCGAGAAACTCACAACCACTATTCCTACTTGCTCAGGAAGAGCCGAAACCTGAATTCGAACTGACAATGCCAAAAGCTAAGGCCATGGAATTTCCCTCGGATGATTGGGATGGTGCGGTTATGCGGCAATTGTTCGAAGAAGAAGTCAGTGCCGGAACCTGATTGATCTCGGCTCGGTCCAAGAGATGATAGCGGCAATTGAGAAAGGAAAACAAAAGCGGCCACAGTTCAGAGTCATGAGACCACCAATAGCGATGCCGCTAAAGAATTGGGAAACTCTCTCGAGGCCCATCAGTGACCAAGGAGGAAATGATCACCAAGCTTGGATTGGTCCCCGATCCCTTTGTGTCAATCTAGGACAAGTCCTCCCAGTCTCTCTCGTTAAGATCGAGTCTCTAGGGTCGTCCAGATGGCCTTACGCCTTTGAAGACTACGAGTACGTAGCAAGCCTTGTATTCCCTTTCATTTTCAATGAAATGACGAACCTTTCTGAGTATCCCTTGATTGCCACTTTAACTAATGATGAATTAATTAATAAAAAAAAAATTTTTAATAATAATTCATTAGATAAAGAAGCAGACACATTAAACAAAAAAAAATCAAACAACAAAAAAAATCTTTAGCGGGTTGTCAGGGAAGAGGAAAATCGAGCCCAAGGCCGAAGAGATTTTGACGAATGTGAATTTGGGAGCTGCGGAAGAGCCTAAAGAGACGCAGATTGGTCATTTCTTCGAAGGAAGTGGAAAGGATGCTCTGCAAAATCCTACAAAATCCTCGATTCAGGGAAAGTTGCCCTCTTCATCAAAGAAAACATCATGTGCGAGATACGGGTTGCTTGGGCCGAAATCATTTCGAGATAATGGATCCCACTTCGAAGGGAAATGTGACGGAGTTCTTTGGCGAATTCCGAATAACCCGTCACAAGTCATCACCCTACGGGCCCCAAACCAAGCGGAGCCGTCGAAGCGGCAAACAAGACTACGGAAAATATCATCGGAAAATGGTGTCCAAGGCGAGAGATTGGCCCGAGAAGTTACACTGGCACTCTGGGGCTCTGAGAACATCGATCGAACGGCAGCGGGAAACACCTTTTGCCCTCACATACGGAATGGAAGCCGTACTCCCAATCGAGTGGAAATACCCTCGCTCAGGTATCTTCTTGGAAAGCCGGATCAACGAGGTCGAATGGCTCCCAGAGTCGCCATGACGGATTGGCCCTACCCCGGACGAACGCCGACCGAAGGCCATGGAACACATCCGGGCCTACCAAGGAAGAATGGCTAGAGCCTTCGACAAGAAAGTAAAGCATCGGGAAATCCGAGAAGGCGATCTCGTTCTAAAAGAAAAGCCCCGGTCCGTATCAACCCTCTCGGCAAATGGGAGCTGTATGGGTCGGGCCATATGTAGTCCGGAAGATCTTCTCCGGAGGAGCCATGCAACTTCCTTGGACCTCGACGGGAATCCCTTTGTACACCCGGTGAATGGTGACAAGGCGCGAGATACTACGCGTAAAAAAAAAAAAACAAAAAAAAAAACAAACAAAAAAAAAAGAACAAAAAAAAAAAACAAAAAAAAGAGTGCTAAAAGAGTAATACCCAACTAGGTTAGAAACCCGAAAAGGGCGGCCTAGGTAAAAAACGGGGTTGCACCAAAAAAAAAAAGACCAAAAAAAAACAAAAAAAAGAGTGCTAAAGAGTAATACCCAACTAGGTTAGAAATCCGAAAAGGGCGACCTAGGTAAAAAACGAGGGTTGCACCAAAAAAGAAACAAAAAAAAAAAACAAAAAAGAAAGAGTTCACCGGTTGAACTACGAAGACTGAGCTCCTCAAAATGAGAACGTAGGCGGCGGAAACGGTTCGGTCTAAAGCACAAATAAAAGCCATACTTTGGCATCAATACAATTGATCGAGACCATGAATGCGTCTCGAAAAACTCTAAAGCAATTCAAATATTCATTACAAGTTAAAAGCTCTTTGATGAGTCTAAGCCCGATTCATTCCTACAACCGGCAACTGCTAAAGGAAAACTAAGATACATAATCAAACTAATGTGTACTGTCATGGCAAGAAAGGGATACTCGGAAACCTCGGAGTCACTCCAAGCCACTCGTCTTGGCCTCTCCCTTCTTCTTCCCCCTCCCAGGAGTCTTTCTCTTACGAACCGGAAAAATATCGGTATTCCTCCTACCAAGCTACGGTATAGGAACAGGGTCTATCAAACCAGGCCTCTGTCGGGGCCTTAGTAGCCCTAGCGTCATCCCTCATCTCCTGTAGCCTAGGCGGTAGCATAGGAGCCCTCCTCTCCTGTCTCTTGACGTAAGCCTCATAGTCGGTCCACGGCGTCCCCGCTCCGGTCATGAGGGTTGGCCCTCGCCTCGGCCCTCCTCCTCTCGAAGCAGTCTGGTCCTCCGCACCTACAATGGCCTCACGCCGTCTCAAAATAGCCACTGAGTCTCTCCCGAGATGCCCCTCGTACCAATCCAGGTACCAAGTGGTCAGGAACACCGGTCTCGGACGCCTGAGAATGACCCGAGGAGGAAAGGCATCATACCTCCATGCTCGGGAAAGAAATGGAAACACCGAGGGATCATCCATGGAAACAGGAGCCACCACCTGGTAGCTATATCATCAAAACCCTCGAAAGGAACTGCTCAAGCCAAAGCTGTCTCGGGACCCGAGCTGGAATGTAGAAACCGGGCCGAGAAAGCCAGGAAGCATAACCACATGGGACCACGTCTGAAGCACTCTGCGAGTCTCCACCCGCCAAATGAGGCACCAACCATCGATATCTTGATCTGGCGACCCGCCATCAGCGTGCCCACGACCCACGATCATCAAAATCTACATCCGACACCTCTCTGGCAAAAGTCCAAGGCACGATCATATCGGAGGTTTCCCGAAGAACCCCAAAACGCTCCATCGGCCCGCGGGGTCAAGAGGCAGGGCTGCCCCGTGCATATACCGCCGTCCGGTAACTAATCTATCGAGAGCATGAAAAAGTCTCCCCAAGGATCAAAGGAATGACATCTACGCCCGAGCGGTGAACAACAACATCCAGTAGCTCGATGACGGATCCCGAAAGGAATAGACCATGAACAAAGTGCCGAACATGCAAAGTGCAAAGGCATCCCAATAGGCGTCATCCACCAAGCCTAAGCCCCTAAATCTGTCGGGAAGACCGGAAATATCAAAATGGTCGGGACCGCGGATCATGCCTCGTGCTTCCTCCGGGGAAAGATGAAGAAGGTTGCACAACTTATCAACAAAAGAAGCTCCTCCGGACAAAGGAATTGCTATCTCCTCCACCTCCGGACCTCCAAGCAAGGCCCGAAATTCTTCGACAGTCGGAACAATCTCGTTGAGGGAAAGGCAAAAGACACGCCTTCTAGTATCCCAAAACGAAGAAGAAGCTCTTAAGAGGTCATAATCCGGAACCAATTCTTTGAGAGACCACAAGCATCGTATCTTGTACCTTTCTTCAAAGAACGATCTTCTCTCGTGCATGATCTCCCTACACCACTCCTTGAACTTTTCAAAGAACAACATTTGCCTTTCTTTGGATAATTTTGGAGAATTTTTGGCCATTCCCATGGTTTTTTCTCTCTTTCTCCCCGAAAATGGCTGTTTGGGCTGGAGGTTGAAGAAGATATTTGAATTTAAAATAAAGCAAAGCCAGATTTAAAGCAAAATCAAAGGACAGTGTCAGATGCTGTCCCCATCCGCGCGGATACGTTTGCTCCCCATCAGAAAAAAAAGTGCAGATCCCAGTTTGCTACACCAAAAAGAAAATATTCCGTCCCGGTTGCTCGAAACTTGTGCAAAAACCCTCCCGAACCCGAGTCCATGCATACGAAACACCCTTGCAAAAAAAAAAAAAAAACAAGGCTCATGCAACACTGCATTCATATTGCATTGCATTCATAAAATAAAATCCTAAATTATTACATTCCAAAAAAAAAAGAGTGTGCATAAAAAAAAAAAAAAACACAAACAAACATAAATAAAACCCTAAATTATTACATCAAAAAAAAAATGTGCATAAGTTGTACAAATCTAAATCTCAATCTCAAATCTCAAAAAAAAAAAAATCAATCGGAGTCTCCAGCGCCCGATGTCTCCCCCCGGCCCCTCTTGTGACTCGGGCCCGCCTCGTCAGGAGCCCTGAAAGTCTCGGGCTCAGAATCGTCCTCATCTCCAGAAAGAGGCTCGTCGGGACCAACCGGCACACTCTGATAGGGTAAACCCAGATCCACGAAGAAGTCATCCGAAGGTGAAGGCGTCAGACTCACGAACATACGGAGACGACCCACCATGCCGCCGAGACGTGTCCACTGCCCGTACGGATCCCCAAGAATGACGTGATCCGAAGAGCGGTGCCGCGCCGGTGATCAATGAGAGGAGAAAGAGGGGTCTCGGAAGAAGTCTCAGGGAATAGGGAGAAGCCTCCGTCGGACGGAGTGCCGGCCGTGGTCTCCTCGCCCTAGCACGAGGTGCCCTGCATAAGCAACCATCCTCCGTATGAACCTCTTGGCTCAGATCACTTGCTTCGTCGGTGTCTCGACGACCACCTCAGCTGCACAAAAGCAAAGCGTCAAAAAAAAAAAAAAAAAAAAAAAAAAGAAGTGATGCTAAAGATGATGAAACAAAAGAAAGAAAAGAAGGGGAAAAGGTGAAGCCATACCTTCATTACCCGGACGAGGCCGGAAAGCTCGTGGAAGCCGCTCGGGGCAGGGATCTGCACCCTCAATCGGACCCCATCTGGATGTAGGAAAAATCCGTCCGAGGGTACCGCGGGATCCCAAGCCCTCCCTCTCCAAAACGAGGCATCCTCGGCCTCCTCAAGACGAACGTCGCATATGGCTCAATCGCCACGAAGTCAGAAGTCTTGACTGCTCATTAATCATCCCAGTCACGGACCGATCGCTCGGATGCATCATATCGGCGGGAGGCTCCACCGGTGTCCTGGCGAGTTCGCGCCATCTTGGCGCGTCACCCTCTCTCCCGAATAATATGCATCGCAGTCGGACCCCTCGAGATCCTCCATTGCCTTGTCCGGATCTCGCGCCCTTCGTGCGCTACCTCAAAGCGATCCCGGGGAAGAATATCATCCCCTCATCCGTCTCGGCCTCCGTCGAAGGAAGGCAATCCGCGTGCGAGGGTCGTACGCCTGGAGCTTATCTTCTCCCGGGCATGCTTGGACCAAGGCCGCATGGCCGGATGCGCCCGGCGTACGCCTCGAGTGCCTCCACACCGTGACGTGGAAAAACTCCAACGCCCATACACTGCGAAAGGTAAAAATCCTATCAATCCATTGCAAATAAAAGTGTGTGCTTTCAAAAGAAAGAGGGAAAGCAAAGAGAGCTTATACCTCCGAGGGCAAACTCGAAAGCGGTACAAGGAGCTCACGGCCTTAATTTGTACCTATCAAGAGCAAAATAAAGCTCGGCCCGGCCAGCCTCCCCACGAGAGACATCTCAGAGCCGTCTCCATGTCCTCCAAGGACCTCGGCAAGGCAAAGACCGCCGTCCCCTCGGCATGTCCAAAGAGCGTGCTCGAGAAAGTAAACCACGGGAAGGACCTAGCAATGCGCTCGGCGCTAAACCTATCCTCCCGGCCTCGTAGCTCGCGATGGTCTCCACAATCTTCTTAGTAGACCACGGCATACTCCATCCCCATCCCTTTTTGGGAATAGGGAAAATCGAAGATCACAGTCCGGGTCCGCGTCAGCGTAGCCATCTCTCCACTCGATCTTTGCGTCCATTAAAGGGCAGACCGTGATCGCCATCGCATAGTCGAGAAGGCGTAACGGTCGCCTCGCCCCCGGAAGAAGTGGAATGTGTGGGTCGCATCCCACCAGTGCTGCGCTAGAGCGAACATCAAGCCCTTGCTCTTAGGGAACTTGACCCGAGTCCCCTCGAAGCACTCGACAAACTCCCGAGCCCCGTCTCGACAACGTCTGTCTCGGACTCGCAAAGCTCCTCGGCCCGCATTCGAGCCGGTCCCACAAGTCAATCACGAGACTCCACCGATCCTCGAGTCTTCATCTTGTTCGGTTGCTCCGTCGCAAAACGGTTTCACGCCACTGTAAAAAAAAAAAAAGAGAAAATGTCAAAAAGATTGCATTTACATTTACAAAAAAAAAAAAAAAATTCGACGGACATAACGGCATCTGATGAGCATAGCCCCATTTTTCTCGCATGAAATAAAACAATTTTGCAAGTCCCAATGCATTCAATCAAAAAAAAAAGAGATGCATTCCTACGGAAGTAAAAACTCCGTCCCATTTTCAACAAAAAGATGCATTACATGCGTATCATCCATCTTACATGCGACGGGAGGAAAAATTAGTCCACTTTTCAAAAAAAAAAAAAAAAAAATCTAAACATACATCTCATATTGGCAAAATTCCCATTCTTTCCAAACAAAATGCACGCATTGCATCATCATTCATCAATATCAAAATTCAATTTCAAAAAAAAAAAAACAATCATAATTCTCGAATTTTCACATGCAATTTCGGATACAAAAAAAAATGGCAAAAATGCCAATTCTGTTCCCAAGCAAAATGCACATTTTTGGGACACTCACAAATTCATTGCAACACTGCATATCATCAATATCAATATTCAAAAAAAAAAAATTTCAAAAATCACCCAAAAATTTCAAGCAAGAAATCGATAAGAGGATCAAGAGGATTCGAAGTATACCGTTCGGAGATGCGGATCAAGATGATGTTGCACGAGCGTCGGGGTAATGCTCTCCTCGGCCAGATTGCGAAAGATTGTAATGCCTCCTCATCCAGGACAAGCTCCGATCGCCTCTCCGCTATAGGACCACGCCCTTGGCCTTGAAAAGCGCCTTCCGTGTTCCGTTGCTCAAAAATCGAAGAAATCGGACGAATTTTGAAGCTCATAGGCCAAAATGGCGGCTCTGCTCTCTCCTCTCTCGTCTGTGTTCAAAAATTGAATGGGGAAGAAAGAAGGGCGTTGGCCCCGTTAATACCCACGACTTTCCATCCCTATCAGCGCGGACGGGATTGCGAGGGTCAAAATGACCCTTTTGCCCCTTAAAATTTCGGGACTACTGCAATTCGGTCCCGAACTTGACAAAGTTAACCAAAGTTAACCAAAGTCGGCCCCTTGTCGAAAATCTTCCCCGGCGATTGAACGTAAGACCGAGTGCCAGAGAAAGATAACGAGATCCGTATCTTTCATCAAAATCTTCCGGCGGTAAAACGTTAAGGCCAAGGTGCTAGAGAAAGGAATAACTTGAGATCCCGTTATCTTTCAATGCAAAATTACTCCGTGATCGGTAAACGTGAAAGGCCAGGAGTGCCTTACAGAGAAAGATAACTTGAGATCCGTATCTTTCATGAAAATCTTCCGGCGATAAAACGTAAGGCCAAGGTGCCCGAGAAAGATAACGAGATCCAGTATCTTTCATCAAAATTACTCGACAGATCGAAGCGTAGGCCCAGGAGTGCCCACGAGAAAGATAACTTGAGATCCCGGTATCTTTCATGAAAATTACCCGAGCGGTCGAACGTAAGGCCCAGAGTGCCTGAGAAAGATAACGGGATCAGGTATCTTTCATGAAAATCATCCCCGGAGTCAAGCGTAGGCCAGAGTGCTAGAAAGATAACGAGATCCAGAAGTATCTTTCATGAGAAATTACCGAGCGATCGAAACGTAAGGCAGAGTGCCTAGAAAGATAACGCTTGATCGCGTTATCTTTCATCAGGGAAAATTCTCCCAAACCCCGACGATCGAAAACGTAAGGCCAAGGTGCTCAGAGAAAAGATAACGAGATTCCATATCTTTCATCAAAATTGCCCCGAGCGCGGTCGAACGTAGGCAAGGTGCCAGAGAAAGATAACGAGATCCAGTATCTTTCATAGTACCGAACGATCAGCGTAGGCAAGTGCCTAGAAAGATAACGAGATCCGTTATCTTTCATCAAAATTGCCGGCGCGATCAGCGTAAGGCAAGGTGCCCAGAAAGATAACGAGATCAGGTATCTTTCGCCAA